>VDFB02031146.1:0-17176 GCA_007258455.2 Sequoia sempervirens | reverse complement strand
GGCCATACTTCAGCGTCGGAGTCTCGCCCTCAGGGGCAGAGATATTGAGCAGGTGCGGGTCCAATGGGATGCGAATGATGAAACCTCGGCGACTTGGGAGGATGCATCTCTCATCAGAGAGGCTTACCCTTATTTGTTCTCTGGCTTCCAGGAGTAAGCCATGTTCTAGGGGGGGAGGATGTAATACTCCCATGTTGATTGGTTCATTAGATACTTTTGATACTGTGGACACTCTGTGATATTCTGTGTGGTTGATTTATATTTGATCATGTGTGGTTTCTTGGTTAATTTGGTTACTGCTCTTACAATTATGTGTGTAGCAATTGATGATATATTATGCATAGATGATCTGATTTATTGTGTAATGATAAGTTCTTAAATTCATATGCATTAATGGTATTATGTTTATGCTGACATGTTAGTATTTTATGGTGGAAGGACGGAGTAGTACCACTCGCTTGCGAGTGCCCTACTACCCCACTATTTCCTTCACCATGAGTTTTTAATGGAGATTATATGTTACTTGACGTTTAATTGGTTGCAGGGATTGCAGGATTAAAAGTCTCGACTCCACCTGCTTCGGCAGGACAGGGCGAGCACAAATTAAGCCCAACGGGTACGATGTGGTTAAAAGGAATTGTAAGGAAGGGTTTCCCGACCCAAGTCCGTTATTTTGTATGAGTTATTGAGTCATATGACGATTCAATTCTTGTCTTGATATTCAATTATTTTGAGTCAAATGAGTATTTAATTTAATCATGCTGGTAATAGTTAAATTAATTATTTAAGATTTAAAAGATTAAATTTAATTATGGGTTAACAAATATTGAGGTTTAATTATAAAAAAAAATAAAATTTAAAAGTGTTTTGGAATTTTGTGGAAGTAATTTAAAATAAAAGAAATTGTTGTTTGGAATTAAATAAATAAACAAATAAGTAATAATTATTTAAATGGGAGTTTCTTATGGAAGGGAATTAGTTATTTTTGTAAATCTTCCGCGGGGAATGGAAGAGGAAGAGTTGGGCGGTTGTAAAAGGTGATGGGGGTATTCTTTTAAGGGGAGGAAAATTTTAGAAGGGGGCTGGTAATGGTTTTTGGGAGAAAGGAAGCGGGAGGAAAGGCGGTGAAGAGAGGAAGAAATGTTGGTGTGGATTTCTTTTCAGCCGCTAGATGCCAGGTTCTTTTCAGATTCCTATTCTAGTTGTTTAGGTGCTGGTTTTGTTTTTACATTGTTTGGTTGTATTATTTGGTGAATGCTAATTTCGGGCTGGGTTGAATACTGTAATTTAAAGAACATTCCCATCTGTTGAAATCTTGCAAATTTCTCTTAAATCCTAGATAAAATTTTGTTTAGGGTTATTCAATATAAAATATTGTATATTCATGGTCGATAAGGAATTATTGCTCGAGAATCAACCCAGATCTGAAATTATCATTGTTCAGAATAAATATTGGATTTCTGTTAAACTGGGATTAGGTTGGAGTAGTTTTATTCGAACAAAGATAAGGATAATTATGCTTTTGTATTGGTTTGAAAGTGATGTAATTATTCTGGTTTCTTCTTTTTCTGATGAACACTGTCGTGTCCATACCCCAATTGGTATATACCTACCAGGGCTGTAAATGTTATCTTGCTATCCATTTTAGGTTTCCTGTTCCGCAAGTTTAGGAGTTGTATAGTAAATTTTGGGTTGAGATCCATGGTTGTTATTTATTCCTTGTGTGCTCTGTCCACTCCGCCTGATACCTGGTTCATTGTTTAATCATATATTGGATAAATTACCTTCTTCCTTATTTTGAAAATGCGATTTCTGGGTTAAAATTGTGTATCCATATACCATATTGGAATTTTGGGTATCACGAGTTTGTTCAGAAGTTTGCATATGGCAATTTGTTTTACTGGATTCTGTAACCCCAAGTATGGCCGTCTTCTTTCTCGTATCTGTGCTTTTGCTTCGGTCCAGGCTCCTGTGTGTTAGGGTTGAGCAAGGTTGGCGGTGATCAGATTTTCCTCTGTTTTCCCAACTCCAGAAACTGCGTGTGTCAAATTTTCTTCGTTCCTATCTTTGTTCTTGAGCGCCGTGTTTAATGGCGTGTCTCTTCTCATCCCCGTCTATTTGTGTTCACTGCATAGTGATTATTGTATGCGTTATTTAATCTGTCCTTTCACTTTTGATTCATAGTTACTTATATATTCGATATGATTGAAGCCACCTTTTTGCGCCCATACTTCATTAGCATATACTTAGAATTTGGTGGTATGTGTCTGAATTCGATGAGTTGAAATTTGTATTTCAATGGTTTATGCGTTGTGTTTAGTCAGAATTTGAAACAGTTAGAAATGCCTTGTTCTAGAAGATTTGTTTTTCTATTGTCATCCGCTCTGTGCCGGGTGTTCCGATGGTTTTGGGTCCAGAATACTCGTTGAGGTGAATGTTGTTTTGTCTGTATCTATTTTTGGTCATAGTTATTCATTTCTTTCGATGGTTATAGTGGCGTTTGCTTCTCCTAGCGCTGCCTATTGATTCGTAGTATGTTGTTCACCATGTATATTTGGCTATACTAACCTTTCTTTTCGTTTTCACTGTCAGGTGTTGTGTTTAATCAGTAAATTTTTGGTAGTTTTCTGTCTGTCTCTGTGCCCACACTTCACTGGTATATGTATATAGGTTCTGAGATATGTATTGTGTTCGGTTGCCAAGTTTCAGGGTACTTCCTAATTTTATAATGATAGTTGTGCGTGGTATTTTATAAGTATATGTTTTAAATATGGGATTCCTACATTACAAGCTCGATAATTGGGTTGTAGGTAATTAATCTAGGATGTAATTTTATATATATATTTAGTTCTACATGATATATATATAGGTATTGGGTTAATTTTTAAATATTAATGTTAATACTATATAGATATATGTGTAGATTAATATATGTGTAAATTGTAACTAAATTGTAGGTTAGGTTTAAATTTGATAATAAAAGACAGATTACAATGATGATACTCATTGAATAATGTTCCTTTAAGTATATATATATAGTTATTGGGTTAATTTAATGTTAATACTAAAACCAATGTAAATGCCTTGTATATTTTTATATATGTGTGGATTATATATGTATGAATTGTACTTTGTTTTAGGTTAGTTTTAATTTGATAATTTGGAAAGATAGTTATAATTATTTTATTTCATTGAGTAGAGCATTTCTTTTAAATAAATGTAACGTTGAGACATAGCATTAAATTAAACGTCTAAATTAAATGGAATTTCGTGTTTTATTGTTTATGAGTTCTTTTGAGTTATATCATTTCTTGAATGATGGGAATTTTCTTTTACCGGGGAAACCTTAGAAGTGTGTCCTTTTTGGTTAGGAACCTAAGTGATTCCAGAGGTGGGATAAGGTGGTTGTCTTGATTTTGCTTTGAATTTAGACTTGAGATGTCTGTGGTTGGTTGTACGTTTGGATTGTACCAAATTGGGGAAATGCTTCCTTGTGGTTAGTGAGATGATTATGCCTCACTTTTGATTGTCTTTTGATGTAGTTCTTTTATGTGGTACAATCTTTGTTGTTTTGTGTTGAGATTGAATGATTAGAGGGAGTGGCTCTGAGTGGGTAGTCGGCGCACAAAGGGGCACCAGGATAGCCCTTGTTAGAGTAAATTTAATAAGTGATAATTTAAATAATTAACTAGGTTTGGGTAGTATCACACTAAAAAGATAATTATTGCCTCATCCGCCTTTGAGTGCTACCACAGACTAAAGGGGATTGAGAAGGCCGTGGTGGGCATGTTCGTTGCCTTGTCTTCGCGAAGGGTAACGGATCCGCATGAGCAACCCTATGGAGCGGCTCCTTGCGATAGGTAGTCTGGATAA
Source organism: Sequoia sempervirens (assembly GCA_007258455.2). NCBI lineage: Eukaryota > Viridiplantae > Streptophyta > Pinopsida > Cupressales > Cupressaceae > Sequoia > Sequoia sempervirens. The sequence continues at coordinate 13,303 of VDFB02031146.1, read as the reverse complement.
CCATAGATGGAGGCGGCTCCTAGCACTCGGATTGTCTGGATAATTCGTCAGTAGACGGAGGCGGCACCTTGCGTTAGGTAGTCTGGAGAATCCATGTTAAGCCATGCGATGACACTCTCCTCTAACATTCATGTTTATGTTGTCTTTTGGAAATCCTCTGGAATCGGTCATTTGCTTCGTATTGATGGTTTTTATTGTTGTTCGAATTTGAATCCTTTTTATGTAGTTGATTGTGAGATTATGTTTTGTTGGTCTTGGTCGGGAACCTCTTCCTCTGCGATTCCTAGCACGGGGGTGGTCGGGTGGATCGTGTTTCACACCCCGTTGGGATTTTCTCTTTTTATGCAGGTTCATTTTACGGTGCTAAGTTACAGTGGATTCTTGCTCGTGGGTTCCAGATTTATGTATTAATGTGAATTCTTTTTATGGATGTATCATTCCCACCTAGTTGGGACAGTTTTGTATATTTGCACATGGTGCTATTGTAATGTAATCATTTGATGATGTAATGTACTCTAATTGTAACCACGGTTTTGAGGAGAATTCATAATGATGTTGTAACTTTGGTTATTATTTTATCATGTTTCTTATTTTGTTGTTACTGATGAAATTATTGTTATGGATGGATGAATTTATGGTTCATGTAATAGTTAGGTAAATATTTATATTAAGTAACGAACCCGTGTTCCTCAAAGGATTAAGTTATGCAACTTGCTTAATGATTATGTTATGATAATTACTACTCTCTTTTAAAAAATAAATAAAAAAAAATTGGTTGCATTTTACTTATTCCTTTGGGATTGCGTGGCGGGGCGTTACACTAAGAGATATCAAAACATAAAATAGAAATGAATTTTGAATACTATCTAATTAAGTGATAATTGGATTAACAAATATGCTAACTAAATTTGCAAACAAACATTGATAAAATTTATGAATTGTAACTATTCTTTAACATATTGTTTTCTAATCTAATTATAATTTAACATTGAAACTAAAGTTTAACATATCATTTTCTCCATAAAATACAAATGAAATTTAAAACATTTAAAAAATGGAAATGTATTTTCTTGAGCTCAAAATTAGGGTTTTCAAAATTTTGTTCAATTCAATTTTAGCAAAAAAAATGTTTCAATTCAATTTGGGTTTCAATTTCTAAGCATTTAGGGCTTTTGATGCAAATTTTTTGTTTCATTTCAAACTAGGGTTTTCAAATTCAATCTTTTTTGTTTGATTTGAATTGAGGGTTTGAAAAATCTTGATTTGGCCTCTAAATGCATTTTATTTCATTTCATTTTCTATGGGTTTGAAATGATTTTTTTTTGTTTTGTTTCAATTAGGGTTTTCAAATATGATAATTTTTTGTTTGATTGAATAATTTTTGTTTCAAAAGCTAAATTATGTTTATAAAATATAATTCACAGTTAATTTTTTCATTTCCATTGACAAATCTTTAGGTTTCATTGCATTTTTTCATCTATTTCTAAAATTCCTCATTTATACTCTAACATGAAATAAAATTCTTAAAACATGAAATCAATTAAAAAAACATGCTGACATCAGTTATTCTATTGACAGCTTCAATAAAGAATGAAAAAATGCAAAAAAAGGGGGTGGACGGGTACCTAAAGACTGTTTACCTAAAGTCTGTTTGTGGAGGTTGTTGTCGCTCATCTATTTTTTCATTTCCATTGAGAAATCTTTAGGTTTCATTGCATTTTTCATCTATTTCTACAATTCCTCATTTCTACTCTAACATGAAATAAAATGCTTAAAATGTGAAATCAATTAAATAAAACATGCTAACATTAGTTATTCTATTGAAAATTTCAATAAAAATGAAAAAATGCAAAAAAAATGTGGGTGGACAGGTACCTAGAGATTGTTTGTGGAGGTCCTTGTTGCTGAAACTCAGGATCTCATGCATAGCTAAAATGTAGTTTGTTCATTTTCAAAAAAATAAATACCATTAGGAGATAGGATCCTGATTTGTATCCCAATTTTTATAAATCGGGATCCCATTTCGTACTAATCAGGATCTTGTTCCCTGTCTGTCAGTTCGGGACCCTTTAACAAATAGGATCCTAATTTTTAAAAAGTGGAATACCATATTGTATTTAGGCTTGGGATCCCAAAGCTAAACGATATCCCAATTTTTAAAAATTGGGATCCCATTTTTGCAATGTCAATTTCATTTTTTGGCTAAGCTAAAAAATTCCATGTTTTGCGGAATCAACTTTGTGCACTTACCAATAGGTCTAAGAGACTCAACCCTCTTGAGTCTCAGGATGATTCTCCCTTAAGTGAATGGGATATGCCTAAAATCAGTATGACTCCAAGGAAGAAAGCAAGAGCTATCAAGAAATCTACATGGGGTGTTCTCAAATGTGCCTATCGTCTAAGAGGAAATATTTTGTTGGAGGAATTAGCCAAAGGCAAGGAGAAGAAAAATTGATAGGCTAGAGAGAGAAGCTGTAAGAAGGATTAGGTATCACTGGGCTTATATGGGATGCCATCATTCCCCCATTAAAGTTTCAAATGATTCTTTTAGCATTGGAGATGAAACTAACTCTAGCTATCACTAGTATCTCATGGCCATGATTGATCTGGTTGATTCTAAGGATGAGGTGGTAATGGATACATTGCTTTAAATAAGCACCCTGAGTAGGAAAACCTACTTTGCTACTGAAAAGGAAAAGTAACATCCTGCTCCTATGAACTGGTGCTTAGTTTTTGGTCCTTTTTGTTAACTTGCTTTCTTTAGCTGTTGTGTTGTGATATGTGTCTTTTTGTATTTATGCCTTCAATGCTGATGGTGACATTTCTCAGTTGGTGAGAACATGGCATGTTTTTGGTGCTATGACAATGATGTTTTTTGAAGATTGGTGGGTCTCCCCTAACTAAAGGTTTTTTGGAGTTATGCTTTTGCTCTCCCCTGACTTACAAATGATTGTTTTTCTATTGATTAGGGAATATTCTCAATTTCTAGTGAAATGTATGTGTAATTCAACCTGATGTTTGTTGTTCCCTTGTCTTATAAAAAGGATTTCAAGGTTGAATTATAGAGAGATGTCAGTAGGTAGTGTACCTTGAGGAGGTTATACATAGAGAGGAATGGGCATTGAACTTTCTAGTAATATGTTTTTAGGATAAATTCGGTCAATATGTCTATGGTTTTATGATTACAAGGACAATAAATATAGAAAAATAGTATAATTTTTTTATATATTACTATCCTATGTACAGGTTATACAGACTATGAATAATATAACCAGTGGCTATCTTATTTATCTCTATTGATTCCCAATGGATGTGTTGTTCTATTATTGCTTATCATTTCAATGAATGTATGAAAAATCTTGAATATAATAGTGGGCTTGAAGTAATTCATGTAAAAGGATGTTAGTAATAATTAAATTGTGGAAAAAATAAGCAGGGATATTGAAATGCAATATTTTCAAGGTTTTAGGTATTTTTACATATAAAATTATTGTATGTCATATGGATATTTAGTTTCATTCTGTCTGAAGAATATAGCATTGGTTTAGCAAAGAAATTCCACTAGAGTGTGTGGTAATCAATTTGGCAACTAATCACAAACATACAATCATATTACTTGTAAAACTCTAATCCAAATCTTTGGGATATTGTATCTCTTGAACATTTATGAAGAACCATATGTTTATCCTATGTTTGATACATATACACACCTATATCTATAAAAAAAATCTTTAGGATTACCCTCCTAGGTTTTATAGAGCCCGAAGTGAAGTAAAGGCCTAGGAAACATTACTTAGGTGTTGGCCAATCCTTTCCCTTATTGATAATTGAATTATGGCAAGTTCATATGTATGTGGTAAGAATAAGTTTGGTTTTAAAAAAATAACTAATAGAAATGGAAACTCTACTAGGGAACAACATAAGACTATCCCTTTGGAGAGTCAAGAATTTAGTGAATTTGAACATCTATTTCAAATATTGAAAAGTTTTCAGACTTGGAAATGAGTTTGATGGAGCAACAATTTCAAAGAATTTATATGCGACTCTATTGTGGGAGAAGACCCAAAATGAAATTCATTCTTCAATGAGATTCATACTACTTGAATTTAAATCATCCATAAAGAGAGGTGGAAACTCTGTCCAAAGAACTTGTTGAATATTTGAAGAAATTCTTAGACCTACAAAAATAATTAGTCAAGAAGACAAGTTAGCAGCTACTCCAAGTTTTTAGGTATTCTAATAAATTTAAATAATGTATTGTCATGTTTGAATGCATTTTATGAGAAGCCTTCAATTTTGAAAGGATGTTGATTCCTATTAAGTGAATTATGCACTAAGAAAGGGAATAGTAGTGATTGTTTTAAATAATCTTTGTATTACTAAATTGTAAACATCTATAATGAAATATGCAATATTTTTGAAGAGATAATTTAAAAGGTATTAAGAAAATAATATTTGTATTCTAAAAGCTTAAGATTATGTTTTAAAAGGACTTGGAAGTATCCTTTGAAATTGTTAAGCTAATAAGAAAAAGTTGTAAAGGTATAAGAAAGCATATCATCAATACGTGCATCTGTGTACAATTCCTAGTGCAATTGTGGTTTGTAATTAGCTCTAGTCAGGAAGTAAGAGAAATTTCAACTCTGAAAGTTATAGAGACATTAATTTCAATGGAATTAATGGTTACACAAATTTTATTCTACTTAAAATCAGAGATAAGTTACCAATGTTCAAGGGTACAAAATATGAATCAACAAATAAGCATCTTCAATAATTCAACAATTTAATGCATGACTATGAAGTAGATATGAATGAGGATATAATTATGATAATATTTGTTCAATATTTGAAAGGAGATGTAAGGGATTGGTTATATGATTTACCAGCTTCCTCTATTTTTCCTTGGAGTGAGTTCAAAATAGTATTCATAGAGAAATTTGGTGAAAGAATCAATCCTAGTTTTATGCTAAATAAATTCATGAACATTGAGAAAGTAAAGGATAAGCTAGTTCCAACATTTAACTGAAGATTTGCTAAAACATTAAGGGATATTCCTAAGCTCTTGAGATTAAGTGATACAGTATGTTTGGTTGCTTATTTGGGATCTTTTGATAGTAAGATGAGCTATTTACAAAGAGATAAGGATCCTAAAACTTTGCATTAGGCCTATGGTATAGCCACGGATATTGAAAACAACTAAAAATATGAATAGACAAAGGTCATTTGAATACGAGTGTTTGCTGCCCTGAGACACCACATCTTGATGAAATGTGTAAGTATGAAGCTGAAAAATTAATGTCAAATCACTTACACCCCTATTATCTCAACTTTCACATCATTCCATATTGTTGATCACATAGAGCCCCAAACAAATTGTCAAGAAGTTGCTTGCATTTGTGATTCTATAATTTTTGTTCAATCCTTGTCCTATATAAGAAGATATGAAGAAGAATCATCATATGATCTTTAGGCAAGGTTTATGAGTACTTTTTCATCAATTCCCAAATGTCATAGAATTAAAAAATCAAAGTGCATTGATTTCTTTTATGAATCTTATGAACAGAGTTTGACTGCTCTACCAAAAGAGTTGAAACCTGTTGAGCTTGACCAAAAGTGTGATTATTTTTCTTTGTTTGAGAAAATTAGAGATGATCACTAGGAAACTATCATGTTTTCAACCTGTGATGATAATAATTTTGTGAGGTATGTGCAGGATCATAATGGGAAAACAAGCCCTTAAGTGGCAAAAATTTCAAAAAAATCAGAGTTAGGCAACTTGATGCAAAAATTTGAATAAGTCATCTCTATTATTTCAAAAATATGTAAGAATAGAATCTATATAAAATTGAATGTAGTTTCTAAACTATTAGGCTTGTTTTAAAAAAAAATCCTATTTGGTAAAAATTTGAGATTTCAATGGAATGGTACTTCAATTTTAGGGGAAAAATAAGAAGTAGGTGTCTGTCTAACCAACCTAACCACAATAAAATGATAATATTTTTTTATAATATTTTAGATATAAGTATAGGACTCATGCCTCAATGTGATGCATATTTTTTTGTAATTTTTTTCCAAGTAACTAATTAGTTATGATTTTTTTATTAAAACTTCTTAAAAAATATAAAACTCGTATGTCTGACCACCTTAACTTGGTCAAAAATTCATGAAATTTATTTTTTATTTTCTCAATCCTATAGTATGTGAAGCATATAATGTGACTCATATTTTGGATTCAAATAATGTGATATTGTTTCAAAGGTATATATGTTTTTCAACCAGCCTATTAATCAGGACTTTAGTCATAATTTGTATAGAAAATAAATAATAATTACTTAATAAATTCAACATAAAGAATAATTTATATTAGTGGAAAGATGAGAATCTCCTTTAAAAACCCTTTTTGTTTCATCAATTTTGGGTAAAAAAATAGTCATAAGCCGCATACCCATCATATTGCCACTTTTTGGCCCATCATGATCTTGCATATACCCTGTGGCTCCACATATGTTAGGAGGTGAGATACCACATGAGGAAGAAGTGAATAGAGCCAAGATTTTAAAAAAATGCCTCAATGAAGGAAATCAAATGATTGGTTCCAATTATTTTGAAGATTCCATTACCTATGCTCCTATGGAAGACATAATATTGAGCATTCAGTTTGAAAATTCTAAACAAAATTGCAATATAAACAAGTTCTCTTGTTGTAATAGTGATGTTGGTAATAAACATGATCACTCCTTTGATAGTCATGTTTTTCCTCATAAGGAAGCAATTTAAATTTTTGCTACAAATGGGAAATATGATGACAATGATGGAAAAAAGATGTTTTTTTGAGAAGGAACAACTTCATTCCTGTGAAGGTTTCTCAGAGTATATATTAGAAAGGTTGATTTTAGAGGATATAAATGAAATTGAAAATTTATGTATATGCCCTTCTAGTGAATGTAGTAATTTTGAGTACAATGATGATATGGAAGATTTATATCTTCATGTTAAAAAAGGTGGATGATTTTGTAATTACAATGAGTATAATAGAAAACCCATTATTTGATCAACCTCCATCATCGCTAGAAATAAAAAATGATGATCCTTATTGGTGCAAAGATAGTAATTTTTTTTTTGAGAACTCTGATGATTCATTTGATATAGGGTTAGAATGTGTAACACCATAAATCTGCAAGCTAAACTTTATCTCAATAATAAGCATGATGTTAGTTCATAGCAAGAAAATAAAGTGGTTTCCTTATGCAATAATTCAACATGCCTAACATTGTAAACAAAATAGCAAAGTAAAATAATTGAAAACATGGAATACACATTGAATACTTATTCCATAATGGATTGGTGCTTATGTGGAAAGAATCCCTTTCCCAATCCTTGATAAGTTAAAAGATGAAAATGATATAAAGATGTAGGATGATGATTCAGATGAAAATGCTAACTTGGATGAGTTGTGGAGGAGTAATACAATATAGAAACTCTCTATTTATAGCCAAGAAGGATAAAATAATGCCAAACATGGAGGATGTGGAACTAAAGATCCACCAATGACAAGATGCCACTTTTCAACATGTGAGAGGTTGAGGAATGAGCACATTTTGGTCAATGTGCCAAAGAGGGGGAGATTTGAAATTTGAATTTGATAAAAAGATGAGTTAAATGCTAAGTTTGACTTGTGCAAGAGACATGTAAGAGCTCTTAAATGCTTTGTTGGAAGGACAAATCCCTTTTGGAGGGATTTTCAAACTTGGAGGAATATTCCCCAAAGATGCCAAGTTGAAAATAAATAAATATTTTAATAAATCAGTGAAATGAATTTTCATGTGGAATTGGCAAAATATAGAGAATACAAGTTATTACGATTAAATTAATCGGGATTTGATTAATTTAATAGGAGATTAGGTGATTTGACCTATTTTATTTAGATTTATGGATTAAAATAAATCAAAAGGGAGGAAATTGATGCATTAGCCATTTAATTAAATGAAGAAACATTAGGAGATAATTAACTAAAGTGATTTATTTAATTAAAAAGATAACCCTAGGAGATCAATTAAATAAACTTGATTTATTTAATTGATGGGTGAATACAATTTAATTAAATATGCATGATGTCAATTTAACGTGTATACATTTTTCCCCTCTTTGAAGCAATGTATTTGCTGCATTGGTTCAAAGAATAAACTTACCGCAATCAAATTTTTAAAAAAATATTATTTTTTTAGATGCCCCATAGGAAAGAATTATATTGGTACATTGCCCCCTCGAGAGATCGCATCAAAAGATTTGATTTGAGGGTCAACCTTGCAAAAAAGAGGTTCAAGATGGATGCATGGATGGTTATGATGATGATGCAAATGATAATGCATGTGAGATGGATGAGATGGATGATGTGATATTCTATGATTATGAGGTTTATATATGCTAATGAATTGTGGATGCAAGATGGATGCATTGGCAATGATGATCAACTATTCTAGTGTGATGTTAGCACTAAAAAGAAGAAATGAGAAATGAAATGATGACAAGAGGATCCAAAAAGCCAACTTTATGAGAGATGATGATGAGAAATGGATTATTTTCTTATCAAGAATTGGGATTTTAAAATAGCCACTTACCTTATGTTTGATAACACGCCTAAGCACGATGTATCAAGGTATAAAGAACCAGGACGACGTTACACTTAGTGTAATGGACTTTGACTTGACAAATAGATAGGAGTATTCTTGTTCACACTTGACATATGAAAACCTTGCTAGGACATACCTAACAAAGCAAATATTCACAAGTTATATTACAAGAATGTCTAACAAGCATAGTAGATGAAAAGATAATGATCGATGCCCCATTCCTTTCTCTCTAAATCACTTTGATTATACATCATCAAGAGGTCATTGGAATGAGAACAATAAGATAAATCAAAAGAAAAGATCAAGAACACAAACAAGTCAGTGTTCTTCATACCTCTAGCCAAAGGGATTTGTTTTGATTAGGATAAGAATCGAAATGATTTCCAATAGATAATGCCCATTGTAGGAATGCTAAAACCTAGGACATGATAGGTGATGGCAACACATCGTTTTCTTTAACCAAAGTGTTTTTCCAAAAGATAATGCCCATTGTAGGAAGGATACATCCTCAAACATGTTAGTGGATGGTGGAAAGTTGATAGATTTGTTCAAAAGGTGTTGATTGACATATTTGTGAATGATGAAGGTTTGATTTTGCATTTAAAGGTTTGTTGTTTCAATTTTGATTTTGTGTTTAAAGTTTTCTTTTTCTAATTATGGTGATTGTTTATGTTTGTGTTGCCAAAGGATGAAGGTGATGATTAGTTTATTATGATTGATTATTTTGAGTGAAAGCAAGATGAGACAAATGGATTTTTTCAAATATTTGGATGTTTCTGATGTTTTTGGAATGTTTTGAGGTTGTTTTTGGTATTTTAAAGATTTTACAAATTTTTTGAAATGTTTTTGGATTGTTTGTGTTTTTTTAATGTTCTTGTGTCTCAGAGGCTGATCAAAGATCAATCTTGCCTACATTCAAGGCTCAAAGATGATGTAGTTTGAATGCCATGTTTTTGATGTTTTTATGACTTTTTGAGTGTTTTTGGGTTTTTGATATGTTTTGGTGTTTTTGGATTTTTTGCATGATTTTGATGATTTGGATATGGATATGAATGATGATATCAGTGCTCTATTTGGGATTTTGTTGAAAACCAAGCTAAGGTTGATTGATCAAATCAACGGCTTGATGATGATAACATTGTTGAGGATACACAACAATGCCAGAATAGTGTTAAGCAACATGAGGATTAGGATGGATATCTCAAGATGATAAGGGATTGATGATGATAACATTGTTGAGGATACACAACAATGTAAGGATAGTGTTAAGAAACGTAAGAATTAGGATGGATATCATAAGATGATGGATTGATTGGATTTGATCGATCAAGATTTTAAGCTTGATTTTGGAAAAAAAGATGTTTTTGGATGATTTAATGTGACACTAAAGATGTGACTAATAGTGATTGTTTGGATCGATGTTCAATCAAAGAAAAAACTTGATAAGGAACATCTTCTCATCAAAATGTGCCATGGGCTAGAGATTTGGAGTCTAGATCACAAATGCTTTGACCAATTTGATTTCACATTTTCCAATGTTTGAATTGCCACAAAATATGGACGATATAGATCAAGATTTATTCTTGAAGCAAGATGTAAATATTTGGTCCTAGTGTCTAGCAATGTATGGACTGACCTAGGTAGATGTTGGGATAGGTGTATGGATGGATGGATATGGATTATCTTGTGATATGATAAGGTGTGCAAATAAAGGATGCTTATTTGGATAATGTTTCATGGCTTATATAACATTGGATAGGATAGGATCAATAAAAATGACCCATGTCAAGATGTTTACCATAAGCAAGCATAAAAGTGTGCACCAAAGTTTGTCAATATCAAGATAACTTGGACTATGTATGGATGAAAATAGATTGGATAAATAGTTCATGGAGGAACGGATTTATTATGGATAAGATGGATGGAAATGGATTGGAATGTTGGATTTATTATGGATGGGATGCGATGCTTTCATTTGAATTAGCACATGTAGATGCTCAATTCTACACATGCTCTCTATTTTCCAAATTTTCATCATGGTACTTGTCCAAAGTGCCCTTTGTAGTGGTTTTCACTAGAGGACAATTTTTTCTTTCTTATTTTCAATCCTTTTTTGATTTTTTGGATTTTTTTAATATTTTTTTTTTTTTATTTTTTGGTTTTTGAAGAGTTTTAAGCGATATGTAGCACCTAGTGGTGTCGATGTAGATGCTTTTGTCATGATGTTCCATCGATGTCCTTCTTGAAGAAGTTTTTTTACTAAGATACGTGCACTTGAATGCAACTTTTGAGATTCCTGATCTGCTTTGTCGATACTGGAGTTAACTTTTTCTTTGTGCACACATTATGATAGGATGCCTTCTAAATCCTTATGATGAATGGTCATTTCCAACACATGGTCAATTTGATAATTGGATATCATGCACAAAGGTGTGGATGGAGTGTGTTTACAGATAAAATATGGATTGGTTGATAGTTTGGAACCTTTGACTCTCCAAAGTTGGGAAGATGAGCACTGATGGGTGGATATGAAAGTGTGCATGGAATTAGGACCAATTGCTTGATACACTTTGTATGTCACTTGAGAATCCTTCTTTTTCTTTTGTGGACACCTTTGATGGATACTTTTCCCTCTTTTATTTTTCCCCATAGTTTCTTTGACTAATGGAGTTTGATAGGGATCATCTTTCTTTGTATTATTTAGTATCCATATGTATTTGATTCTCCCTTCATGATTAGCTACTTCTTTTCTTTTGATGAGGTTCTTCTTGCTTTGATTTACATACTCATTTTGATGTCGGCCCCAATTTGTGGATGGGGTGATGGGTGGATGAAAATTCATTACGTGGCTAGTTGTAGTATTGGCATTGCTTCCTATAAATGATACGTATTGCTCTCTATGTTGATGATTTCATTAGATAAAATTTCCCTAGTATGGTGGTAGTAGTACCTTTGTTTCATGATTCTAGTTGTTTTGAGATGTCTTGTTCAGTAAGCATGCTTTGATAAATGGCCACTGCAGATGATGTTTCAATTTTTTGCTCTACTAATTCTATAATGTCATGTTTTTCCTGACCTATTTCTTGGAGTGGGTAATCTTGGATGTATTCATACATGATGTCCTTAGTCTGAATTTGAGATATATTTGATCTTGATGTTGACAATTCAGTTTGATTGTAGGAATCAATAACCTACTCTTTTTGAGTAATAATATCAGGAGTAAAGGAATCTGGTCCTGAATGAAGATTGTCTACATGTCCATCCACAAAATCACCTCATGGGTAGATGGTGGAGTAGGTGCTATGTGGTTAAGATCAATATCTACAACATCCTATATAGATAGGATATTTTCCATTAAATCATTACAGTATCTTGGAGATACAAATTCTTGATCTTGAATAATTTAAGAATTACTTTTGACATGCTTTGGATCAAGTTCTTGACATGGGTCAGTTTCAAATGGTGGACTGCTTATAAAGGGTTCTTAGATATCTTCATTAGGCATGGGAAGTGGTTTAATATCCTCTTGATATTTGAGTGGACTTGGATCAAGTGTTCAGTTGAAGATTCCTTCAGTATCTATAATCATGAGGTCAAAGGGGGTCAACATGTCTTGGAAAGGACCATTGCTAGACCTTGGTGAAATATTTTGATCATGCTTTGGAATAAATTCATGAGATATATCCTCTAACTCATAAGGTAATGTAGAGACATTTTCAACACTATCATTGGTCAATGGATCATAGATTATGTCAATGGGATCAAATAATTCTAACAATCCTTGAAATAGATCACTAAAAGGTGGTTCTTGAGATATTTTGAACATTGTTTTGAACAATTGTGGCTGAAATATTGTTAATGCTTTCAACCATTGGATCAAGTGATGTTAACATTTCTTGAATTGGATCATTGTAGAGGGTATTGATAGTGGATTTTGATCATGATTGAAAAGTGACTCTTGATATATATGTTGATTTGATTTTTTAGATAGAGGTAGACATAGCTTCAAGTTAATAGTGGATTGATCTTGACCCTTGTTCTCAATAGTTGTGGTTGAGAGATTTTCATCATTATCAGTAGTGGTTGGATCTTCATCGTTGTCCCCAATGGTTATTATTTTTTTATCAATGAAGTCTTGGATGAGATTTTTGAGTCTTGGATGAGATTTTTGAGTCAAATACAACTTGATGTTGTCTACCCCTTTTTTTTGTGAAAATCACAATGATGCCCCTCATTATACCCTGGTGGTTTAACTAAGGGTTCTTGATAGCTCCCATAGATAGGGAGTTTGATGAGATTTTCTTGTACCAATTGTTGTAGGATTGATTCGATTGGTCTCCCAAATGGTGTGTATTTTCATTTGTTACCTTATGAGACTTGCAGTTTAGATTGACATTGTGATGATTGATCTTGGAGATGTGGTGATTGATCTTTGAGATGGGGTGATTGGGTTTGTCGATTTTGATATCTAGCCTCTTCACATTGGAGATATTGTTCTTGATGTGGTTGTGGACACAACTCAATTCTTTGATGATATGGTTCAACTAATGAGTGTAATGATTTCAGAGTGAATATGTGTCATGGCGAAATGAGTCAATTATTTTGGTATGTGAAGAAATTTGATCTCATAAAATTTGATCTTGATTTTGATCTTGACACCATTGATATAGTTG
>VDFB02031145.1:0-11771 GCA_007258455.2 Sequoia sempervirens | reverse complement strand
ACAAAATATTTTAGGGAATCTCTTTCAAAAGTAGCCATCTAGGCCAGGACAATGCAAGGATTTCATCTCCATTAGCCCCATGGGACCAAGGAATGACCCTAAAGATGCATTTCCCTATGCTCCAATAAGATTTTTTTAGAACTTTTTCTTGCATTTCGTGGCTTTTGAAAAAAACTAGAAATAAGCCACGTTGAATCATTCTACACAGGGAAATTTGCACTTTCATCTTTTTAACCCAAATATTATTAAACCAATTATCTGAAAAATTCCTGGCTGGCACATTACCAGTATCAACAACAGCCATAAAAATAGCAGAGCCAAAGAGTTTATTTGTTTCCCTACAAATTGTATTCTTCATATCCTCATTTGGGGAAATGATTGTAGAGTCTGGGTAGCCAGGAGAATACTTACCGTCCTTACTCCCATCGGCCATGCTCACCTCCTTGCAGTCGTTTGGAATGATGAAGAACTTGGCATTTGAAAGGCAAGGATATGCTTCTTCGACCACGACATCTCTAAAGGACTTAGAGGCATTGGCACCTCCGTTCATTTTATCTGGGTTAATCCCAGATGGCTAGGGGGGGTCTGTACCCCCCTCCATTGAAGCAAGCACACACAAGAGGGTGTTTCAGGCCAAGAACATAGGAAACCAACACGCACGCAAAACCTAGAATAAAGAAAACACAAAGAAACAGTCTACTTGGAGGGAAAGAACAAGGAGCACATTTAATAGACGTACGAAGAGCAAACCTGCGTGGGGGAGGCCCAAGCCTCCCCCACCACTGCTTTGAAGGAAGCCCTAAAACCGCCAATCCCGAGGCAATGCCCTTCTGATAGAGCCGTCCCTAATTGCCTTTGATTTCTTGTATTCCAACCTCAAAGGTAATTTTTTTCAATCGGGAAGTAAGTTTGAGAATTATGATATATATATATATATATATATCATAATTGTATAAAGATATTTTATTACCAATTAATATAGTAGATCCCTTTAGAAATCTATTTTGAATTTATAAAAGTGTTTTGCAAATAAGGAGGCTGAATTCATGAGACTTGAAATACTGGCTTTTCCTTCATCAAGCATGCCACCATGAGAAGGAGCACTCGTGGGCCGGTAGGTGTATGAGTGCTCCTAGGCTTGATCAAGGAGGATGGAGTGCCTCCAAGGTGGACTGAAAGATGGAGTGGACCTGAGATCGTGGCATGTTCTTGGGCCGGGATGCAGATGAGTGCTCCTGGACTTGAGGATCTTCTCAAGTACACCACCCTGAGTAGGATGGACCAAGGATCCACTCATGTTCTTGCAATACAAGGACAACCATGTTTGAGATTGTTGTTTGCAAGTACTTCCTATGAATTCCTAATATGATTGGCTATAGGAATATACCTTGGAATAATCATTAATGATGTTAAGATATTTTGAATTCAAATATTAATAATGCTATGAAATATTATGATGTATTGTTCTCAATATTATAATATTTTACGTAATATCCCAAAAGGGGACATTACATTTAAATACTCAGATGCTTTGCTGGTTGAATATTATTTAGAAAACATTTTCAAAGGAGCAAGGGAGAATCTAAAAGTTCGGGCATACCAGTCTCTAGGATTCTAAAATTCTTCTATTTTCGACCAATGTTTTGCCCTTTTATAGTTATTTTCTTCAAAGGCAGATGCATGACAATGGATGATTTCATGCTGAAACGTGTTGAAGGTAGTTAGATATACAATGGTGCTTGCTGCATGTTTTCTCTAATCTGCAGCATTAACAGAAAAATTGTATATACAGAAACCTTTAACTTAGAAGAAATAAAGCCCTTTTAACTTAAAAGATATAAAGCTTTTTTGATAAGCAAAGTGGGTTATTTTTACGAACGCTTTTAATGTTAAAATATTTTTGTTTTCCAAAAGTAGAAAAAGGTGGCCTTAATGATGACAGCCCAAAGGGAAGTAAATTTGGAATACCTCGACAATTGCAATAGAAGTATAATCATTGATTGGAAACCAGTCAGTGAGTTTCTTATATATAAATCATAAAACCAATCAATAAGAATGAAAGCGACAAAGCCTAGTCGTATACAATGAGTGAAGATTAGACTGGAAAACATTGCTTAATGCTTTGTTAGACCATGTTTGTAATATGCTCTATAATTGCAAATTTGTCATTTACCTATTTGAGTGCAACCAGCTTATGGCAACTCTAGTTCAAAACTCATAGACCAGCAAGGATCTATCTGTTCTGCTCCACTGCAACATCTGTAGGTGGGCATCTTTTTCCCTTGAAGTCTGCAAGGGAAATCTAGATCCTGATTGAAAGGAATTTTAGAGATATACAAAGTTACCTAGAAACATGGGGCAACAGTATGGGTAGGGGCACAGGGACACCATTAAAATTAGATAATTGAGTAAATGAATAAGGGTAAAGCTTTTATATATATATACACTACAAAAAATTGTGCGTACAATGACAGGGATGTAGTCCTTATTCTTATATTGGATTTTCCTAGTAACTATGGAGATAGATGTTGTTTCAAAATTTTGAGGGGGATTGTGAGATCTTGAAGTGATGACGAAGGAACTCTTTGGAATATTCACTTAGGAAATAGGTCGCTGCATGGTTAAAGGCATCACCTATTTTTTATAACTAGCGGAGATTCATATAAGTACAATGTTTCTTGAGGTTTCTGACTAGGGAATGGGAAGGGGGATGTGTTTTTAGGATAATAGAAATTTTCTGATTTTTTGATACTGTGAATATGACATCAAGATGTCCCCAAATTCAAGCAGAAATGGCATATGCTCAAATGCTATTTTCTTTTGTTGATAGTAGATGACTAGAGGATGTTTTGCAACTTTTTTCCAAGATGTCTAGGATGCTTGTCAAAGCTCAGGGATGCTTCCCCATGGAATGTTGTATAATACAAACTTGAAATGTATGGGCAAGTGCATAACCACTGTGTGTGTCCATCCATCTAATATTAGATCACATCTATTGGTTCCCAAATTTGCATATCATTAAATCTTAAAGGTTTGCCACATCTTATGTTCAGATTCAATCAACTCTTCTCCCTTGCACTTCAAGCTCTGCAGAACCTAGGGGACTCACCCTTAATGACACTGAACATGAATATCACACAAAGTTGTATTACAGTGCCTAGCAGATAATAAATTTCATACAAATGGACAAGGGTTTAAATGTTTGCAAGCATGAATCGCATTGTCCTTTTCTTTGAAAACTTGGTATGAAGAATGGAAATGATTATGAATAAATTTCAGAAAATGGCTTATGATTTATGAGTTCAAAATGTTGTTTCTGAGAATGGGAGAAAAGCACAACATCAAGCTGGTGCATGTTAGGGGCTACAAAGTGACAATGTCATGTGAATACTTCTATCATAACATTTAATATGTTCCGATGGTCATTCCAAACAAATGTTATTTCCTTACAATAACATGACCTACCAATGACTGAAATAACACAATTCTACTTAATAATCCATCTGCAATTTAAACACTCTAATTATTTTCCATTAAAAAAGCTATACCACTCCTTGAATGGATAGTAACACAAAAAATAATTCGTTACTGCAAATGAGCAATGAAGTATGCTACAACCCTTGATTGTTTTATTCAAAGAAACTGTTTACATTGTAGGTTGGAGACAATTGCACAAACCAGCATATATTCATATTGTTGGCATTTAAATTAGCACCTCTGGAGTGCTAATTGTAAACGTTCAGCTATTACAAATGTTTTGCAACACTTCTTCGTTATTTAAAGAGAAGTCCCTCTTTGCTGATGTAATGCGTAAGAGTGGGTAGAGTAGACTAAGGTTCCTATCTTTTTGTACTCAGCGGCAAGACACAAGGGTGCACAAACACAATGCACCGTAGCTAAGCTTTTCTCTGGTGTCGACAGATTTTAACTATGACTAAAACTAGCTTTTAATCTATCCTATCTCCTCAAGGTAAACAGAGCATGAGGGCATACGAGCGGGAATGGATTGGTTGGATCACTTGAATCTGCCGTCTCCTTAGAATATGGCCGAGGCTCTGAACTCGGATATATGTTGGGATGGGGTTTATACAAAATAAGCGTTCTTCATGATGAGGGTTGGATCCCCAAGAGCACCAGGAGGAGGAACCCCTATACGAGGTATGGAATGAGAGAGTAGCTTACTAAAACAATGATGCAGAGTGTTTGGCATACAAGGCTTTATAAGGAAGAGGAACCCTGTCCGAGAGTTGTAATGATCCTTGCTCAACTAACTTCAAAATGTGATAAAGAGCTGGAAGAATATCATGAAACAATTCCTTGCAACCTCCCGACTGGCAGTTTATGATGGTTGATATGCTTGCCCAAGTGATTTGAGAGTGTTCCAAATGCTTATAAATTCAATGCACTACTATGCATAAACAATCCTTAGATGCATTCACAACTTCCTTTTATCATTTTACAATGCACTTAATGATTTCTATCATAAAATTATTCATCTTAGTATGACATTATACTATGTGATTTAGCATACAAAGGGATACTCATATTTATTATAAATTTTCAGTTTGCTTCAATAACTTTTAACAGCACTTGTGATTGCAAGAATTGCTTGAAGTTCACTTCTAAATGATTCTATCAAACGCCTAGGATGCATATGCAAGTCTTTAATATTTTTCTATGCATAAAAATGAATTCTAACATCAAACTAACCACCTACAGCCAAGTGACATTTCGTCATACAATTGGCATGCATCCTACACTAAATGATGTATGAATTGAATTGTTTGCTAAAAACAATGATTGGATCAACTACTTATTCCTCCTTGAAGATTATTACAATGCATACATAGAATGGCCAGGACTCTTGGCACTTACAAATTATTCATTGGTGTCCATGAATGTGCATCTACAGCTGATAACAAACAATGATATAATGCAATACTAACAAGCTAAATGACAAGAACCTGGTGGAGCAATGATGCCTTGAATGTGTGATGAAGAATCAAGCCATATCTCATGAAGCTTTAATCACGATTCCCAAGTTGACTTCTTGACCCGGTAGTCCACACTGTTGTAAATTTTAGTGAACAGATTAAATGCACAGAAAAAATAATTCAAAATCAGAAACAATGACACAGCAGATACCCTGGGAAAACCCTCCTCTTGAGGGAGAAAAACCCAGCAACAAAGATCTCTCTTATATTTATAAACAGTGGCAACAATTCTCTTTACAATGAGGCCTAACACAAAGCCAATATTCAGCACCTGTGCAAGATGCAAGAACAGAAAGACAAACTGACTCTCCTTCAGATTCAATTCAGCCTTAGAGGAAATCGCAGTCTGCTCTTGAACAATTTGCAATCTGAACTGGAACAATCCACAATCTGTACTTGAAGCTCTTGAAGGAATTCACTTCACAGATCGCACTTGACTGAAATCGCACTTCACAGTTCGCACTTGACTGAAATTGCACTTCACAGTTCGCACTTGACTGAAATCGGACTTGTAGAATTTGCTCTTGATAATATTCGATATCTCTAATAAGAAATTCGCACTAGATGATGATACAAGGGAGTCAATTGATCTCCTATATATACAATACTATGTGAGAGGTTGCACCTCTACAAGAACAAAGTCGGCCTCAAGAAGAGATTAAACAAATAACAAGTCGGCCAAGATAAATTATAATTTCCAATGAAGGTCGGCCCAGAACTATAATGTTGCCAAGAGAGAATATAATAACAAATAAGGAATGAGGTCAGCCTCATAACATTCGCGCCTCCTCATTAAATGAAGTCAATACAAAATTCAATATAAATTAAATAGCTGAAGGGCTATCATTTAATTTATGTTTCCTCCAATTGGACTAAGCTGGAAGGATCGCCTGAAGCTGTAAATATCATTAACACTATTTGCAAGAAATTTTTATAAGGTATGCAACTCTTTCAAAGCGGATCTCAAGCTCTAAGCCCGGTGTCGCCTTCACCTAGAGTTGGAGTGCCTCTCAAGTGAAATTGCCCAAGTATGAGGGGTAAAGAGAGCAATCGTGGTCTCAAGATGATTATGAAATTCACAGTAAAATGAATGCTCGGACCTATAATCACATTGTGATTGGCTGACCGGGTTAGTCTTCCGATACAGAGATGAAGACATAAATTAATCGGCTATTTATTATATATGAGATATTTAATGGCAACAATGTAATTCCTAAAAGGGCCGACCTCCTTTGTATTTAATATATTTTAATTATAATATTCTTCTCTACCTTGGCCGACTTTGTACATGAAGAGGTGCGACCTCTCTCTCATTGTGTATATATACAAAGTCATTTCCTTTCCTTCAATCATCAAGCAAGTTCGAATTATTCCTTCATTCAAGTGCGAATTCCTTAAGGCGGTGCGAATTCAGCTAAGGAAGCCCGATTAAATTTCTCTAAGTCTGATTCGGATCTACAGGAAAGAGCTGATTATGTCTGTTGTGCATCTAGATTTGATCTTTGGATGGCCTTGTATTGGCCTCATTGTAAAAGAGAATTATTGCCATTACTTATATATAAAAGAGCGATCTTTGTTGCTGGGTTTTTCTCCCTCAAGAGGGGGGTTTTCCCAGGGTATATGCTGTGTTACTGTGTCTGATTTTTGTATTAATTTTCTGTGCACTTATCTGATCACTAATTTAACATAATCTGCCCTCCAAGTGATCTCTAATCATGAAGAATCGATGCCAATTGATGCTCCAACAATGCTCAATACCAAGCACCTCTAACTCGAATCGCCCAATGCAAAATCGTGGCACTAATATGTAGACTAAGATTGCTGTAATATTATATCAGAATTCTGGAAATGACTAAATGAATGCAAATCAACCTCCTCAATGCAAATTCATTGAAGACTATGAACTCCAAAATGTCTCCAAAGCAAACACCAATCGATATCATACAAAACTTGGCCAAAGGCCACAAAGTTTTAACCAATGAAGCACAAATGAAACTCTGAAGTAACTTTCTCCCATCAGCAATAATTCAAGTGATATTTCACACCCTCAAAATTGCTATCAATAGGAAGTTTTCGTTTCCTATGATAAAGAACAATCTGCAGAAACCCTAGGCTCCACAAGATGAAATGACCAACATCAACAACAACATCAAATCTGGATGTTAGATAATGAGCTCCTAATGTCTATTTATTCTTTTTCCTCAATAGGTTGACCTCCTTCTAGAACTTTTCCAAGTCAACTTCTAGAAGGAATATTATTTTACTATTTTAATATTTTAATATTGCACTTTATAATAATATAAAATATAACCCAACTCCTAAAGTGCAATATAACATTATAATATAAAAATAAGGTTTCTAAAAATAGAAATATCTATGATGATACTAGGAAAACCTTCATGAAGTCGCGAAATGAGCCAACCAATCAACAGGGTATCTACCAAACAACCCTCTTATCAAGCCCCATTAGCCTACGAGGATCAGGAATAGGCTAATTCCTCTAAACTCCAATGCTCATGAAAAAGGGGACATTACAAAAGTATAGGCTGAAGGTCAATCCATTAAACAACATCATGCAAGAAGTGCTAATAATAAATATCCAAGGAGGAGGAACCCCTATCCAAGGAGGGAAATGAAACAACAAGCTATTTAAACACAAGATGTTATGGAAGAACTCAAATCTTTAGATCAAATTGCATGTGCCTTTTGATTTCTTTCTTCAAGGTTTTTGAACGAATTACAAAGATTGGGACAGCAAAGGCATGAAATCATGCACAATTATGATCAACCAATGAACTCCCATCCAAGAGTGAACAAATATTCGCTTTCAAAGCTGTTGGCAACAATGGTGCAACAATTTTGCATAGCAAGTAAAGATTAAAAAAATAATGAGCCCAAGGCTCTTATTTATAGAACTCAAAGGAGTGGGGAACCCAAAAATCTCCTTGAGTTAATAACTAGTTTTTGCCAATCAATTAGCAAGATTTATTCCTAAAAAGGGGGAAAAAATAGTTAATTGGAAATCTACTTTAGTTAATTGAAACTAAACAAAGAGTCAATTGGAAACTACTTTAGTTGAATGAAACTAAACTAAAGGTGAACTTTAATACAAAGTATGCCTCCAAAATAGACATCCACGTTAAGTGGAGATCTAAGCTCCACAAATTATGGAAGTCAATTAGACATCCTTAATCAGTGGGATCTGACAATGCATGATTTGTGGGATATGGAGTTTAACTTGGAAAGGGGCATCTAGTTAACTCCAATTACATTTAATGTCTTCTTGAGTTGACTTTGAAAGAGGCATCAAGTCAACTTCAAGTATCAAAAATTCCATTTGGAGGGTAGGACATCCTTCTTGGTGCTTTTACAACTCACCATTAGTCAATAGTGTTTCTATCCATTCATTGACTTCTTCAACCTCGGGGGAGTTAATGCTCTGCAAAATGATGACGTGGCACTTGAGCATTACTTCGCCTGTCATGAGCTAATGTTGGAAGTCTATACATTGAGTAGCTGCCTCATCGAACTTGATTGACAAAGCTACCACCTTTGCCAACTTGCAACCGTCTGGATCATCAAGGAAGGTGCTTCAGATGACATCTCTGAACTGATTTTGCACAGTAACTATCTCAATGTATTCTCCTCCCTCGCATTGATATTCTATGTGAGGGAAGGATATTACCACATTCTTGTGAATTTGATAATATTGGCGACCACCCGTCGGTAGTCAATCAGTTCCTCTGAATGGGCATCATAGGCTTTCACCTTGTATGCTAGCTGTTCTTTCCAAGCAAAGATATATTGCTTGTTTTCCTCTGAATAGATTGATTGTTATGCCAATTGCAAGTCTGCAATTGTGGTCTCGTCTTCTAGCCTCTTCTCTTCTATTCTTTGCTTTGATTGTTGAATCTCTAAATGGAGTCTATGTGCTCTATCCCGTAACTGGTACAGATTTGCCAGTATACATCGCCCTTTGAGAACAAACTCCTCCACTTGATCTTTCAAGTGTTTTCCATATGTTATCAACTCTTGATGGTTCTGCTCTATGGGAAGATCTAGCAATTCCTATGGTAAGGCTGAGACGTTCAGGGTTCCGTGCATCAAGCTGGAAATGTACAACCTCAACTATTGGTTCTCAACCTTTAAGGATGCTTTGTCTTTTCCATCTTTGGCCATCCTTTCTTGGGCACTCATCGAGGCGATTTTGAGAAGGCCTATCTCCACCTATCATGTGGTCTTTCTGAGGTTAAGTTTAGACAATGTGAAGTCTTCTACTTGCACCTCATGTATGCCTTTATCTCTTGGTGGGGTAGCAGTCTCTATGATGAACTCACATTTTGCATTCCTTTCTACATGAACTTTCTTCTTCAACTTCTTTGCTCACATGTCTTGTGGGACATGGTTGAATTTTGTGAAGTCAAGCTCATAGGAGGGCCTTTCCCTCTTCCTGCCTAGGAAACCCTCAAGCCAGATAGAATCTCGGCTAGCTTCGCTAGAGGGAGAAATATGGGGCCTTTGAATGCCTGAAGTATGAGACTGTGCTGGGGTGACGTCTCTCGATGGTGAGTCCAAGTCGATAGGGACTTGTGACTGCTGTGATGGTGGTGATGTAGGCGGCTCTATTTTCTATTACAGGCACCATTCCTCCTGCTACTTCTTCTGTTGCTGGCTCGACCTCTGTAGTGACTATCTCTATTAATGGCTTGGGGGCAACAATCCCCATGACTATCTCAGGGGTGTGTGTGGCTGTCTCCACATGTATCCCCTGTGTTCTTGGCCTTGTATGCTTTGACATCCTCATCCCTTGGGGAGGATTTCACCATTGCTTCTGTTTGGGCTTCTTTCTTGACGTGGAGGGTGGTGTTGACTGAACCTGGGGTGGCTCTATTCTAGGAGGTACCTCCTTCCTTGTTCTCTTGCTGTCGAGGTAGAGTTGATTGTTTCTAACAACTCTACTCATCCTCTCCTCTATAGATGGGTTATCCTTTGCATACCAATCCACTTTTGGGAGTGGTTGTGAGTCAACTGAATCTACGAAGAATGAAGGGAGAATGACTTCCCCTTCATCGTCAGATAAGCCCTCGATACTTCTGATATAAAGTTAGTAATTTGCAAGAGCCTGAACTGGCTATAATTCCTTCTTCGTACTTCATACTCATCATCACAATTGACCCAATAATCTTCCGTAGAAGACTCATGTGATGAGTGTTGCTCAAGATGTGTTGCATAGAGACCTCAGGGATCATATGACCTCTCAATGAGGTACTTGAGATTAAGCCTCACTGTTTCCTAGCCCATTAACTGAGCATCTGCCACTAACTTGCATCTATAGAGTCCCATCTCAACAGGAAAGTTCATAGTTGTCTTCTTCTTTAAGCGCAAGTGAATTTGAACTTCGGATAACTACCTTAGGAATTCCATGAAGACTACCCTATCTGAAGGGTATTGTGGCATCATGGTGGGGTGACCAATGTAGCCATACACGCGTATGTAGGAGAATGTAGGGAATTGGATAAACCAATCTTCCCAATCCGCCATTGCCTCTCTGACTGTTTGTGAAATATGTACGTGCATCTCATGGTCTAGATCTCATACGGTGTGCATGATGAAGAGGTCACTTGTCCTTTTGAAGTGTCGCTCTGCTTGAGTAAACTTAAGATGTGAAAACTGTTCATGAACCTTCTACACACCTAAGGTTCCCACATTGTTTAATATCCTGAACTTTCCTTGCAAGGAAATCAGGTACACCAGGTAAGAACACATGTGGAACCTATGAGCTTCTAGAAACCCGGTAATCTGTTGGTGGAGTGTATCACTGATTAGAGTGGCCCAGTCGTAATGTTCCCTCTTGCTAATGATTTTCACAATGACATAATACATCCACAACTAGAATTGATTGCCGTCCTCTTGTCTAGTGATTTTGCTGAGTAAAGTGATTAACACTGCATACTCATCTTTGTATTCTCCTCGCCCAACCAACTTAGGCAAGTTAGCCTTTTTCACTTTCAACCATTTTTCTGCCATTATTCCTTGGCATTTTCTCTTGGCTGCCTTGAATGCTTTGTTGCATTATGTCATTGATATGACCCTCCTAGTAGGGCATAGTGGAATATCAAAACATTTTTCAATGTCCTTTGGCTTTAAACTGCAGATTATCCTCCCATCCACTGATTTGATTTCTCTCATGGTGGGATTGTAATGCTCAATGCAAGCGATTACAAGCTCCACACTTTGTAATGTGATGGGAATGGACGCAACTTGAAGCAACCCAGACTCCTCTATGTTCTGTAATGTGATTTGATTCATGCCCTCCAAGTTTTTTGTATCAACCACTAGGTTTACTTGATGTAAGTTCGTGTCAGTTGTTTCCAGGTAATCATGGTACAAGGCCATCTTGGTCTTGTATTCTACTTGAGAGTATTGCATTCTGAATAACTTAAAGATTGACTGCACACTTGACCCTGTTCTGACAATTTTTGAAAACCCCTGAAAATAGTGCCCTACCGAGAAGTATTTTTTTGGAAAAAATTTGGCATATGGGTTTTGTTCGTGCTTCAATGCTAAACAAACCCAATTCCTCAAAATTTTGATTTGAATTTTTTTTGAAAAATCCCCAAAAATAGGGCAGAAGTTTGCTGATTCTAGAAAATCTAACGAGATGGGTTTTACTAGAAAATTATTCTGAATTTGCCTAGTTGATTAGATCTATGGTAACTTGTTGATTTGTGTGACATGCAAGAATACCTAAGACAAGAAAAAAGCGGAAGTAGATGG
>VDFB02031144.1:0-17602 GCA_007258455.2 Sequoia sempervirens | reverse complement strand
ATTCTATCCTAAGGCGGAATATGGGATCAATCTCAACAGACCTCAACCAGACTTTGCTTCGCCTCACGTTGGACAACTCACACAAAGTCGATGCAATCTTCAAGGGAGCGGCAATGAATGTTCAAGTCACAATTCAACATAAAGACACCATCAAGACGATGCCTGCCAAGGTGCGAATTATAACCGAAGTTAAGCTTGTAAAATTTTCCAATTGACCACACAAGGCAAACTTGTCATCAACAAGCTGCTAGTGGTATGGATTAAAACAAAGTTGCCTTGATCAACACCACGAATCCACAGCTAACATCTACTTGCATGAAAATGAAAATTACTCTAATCTAAGCTACTTGAAGTAGAAGGGGTGAAGAAATCTTGCTAGCTGCTCATAACAAAGATGAATTCACCATCAATGAAAGCTTCTTTTTATTATGATAGTTTTCACAACAATCTCTCACAAAGTTCTCAAAGGAAAACTTTCCTTCTCCTCCAAACTATGCTATGCTAAGCTATCTCTCCGCTCTAATAGAATGTCTACTCTCTACTAATCTAGTGTCTAATGATGTACAAATGAGGGGGGGATGCCCCTTTATATAGCTGGCCAAGTCCAATGGACGGCTCAGATTACAATCAAATGAATGGCTCAGATTAAGCCACATCAGCCCTAACCCTAAAAACTGCCAAAATGGGGAGTGGTACAATAAATGAATCCAAAGATTCCCACTCACTCCCAAAATAGCAAAGGCAATTAATGCCCACTATCAGTCATCCAGAAGGTCATCGTCCAGAAGGGCATTGCTTCTTCTCCTTTAATCGCGAAAAATCACGAACTCAAGTTAGCACGGGCCAACCTCTGAATCGAGATCCGCGGAATGTATCAAGCCGAACTCACTGAAAGAAAGGTGGCAGCCTACTCCTCAAGCCATCAGCAATCACCTCATCGAATTCAGCCTCCTAGCAAAGATAGCCTCCAAGGTGCTTAGGACTCCATCAATAATGTTCATCATAGCCTTCCTGACTCTGGCTGAATCTGCCTGTGCTGCATGGAAGAATCCTCGGCTTGTGATCACTGAAGAGTACCAGCCGGTAAAATCGTACCTATCACCCTCCTAAATCACTCCTCCATCAATCAACATCCGCAAAGGAGTATGTATCAAGGCCTCCAGACGCTGAATAACTTTGCTCTGATAGATATGAGCATCACCCCAGGCATGATCAACTGCCCCCATCCGTGCCACAATGTTGGAAGCTTGCTGATAAGCATGAGCAAGATCTTCCATAAACTTTTCCATCTCAACACGAACACTGGCCACCCACTTATCTGCCTCCTATGCCATCTTCCTCAAATCCTCCAAGCCACTAACTGATTCTCTAGACAACTCGGCTAGAAGCTCAATTGCTGGAATGTCCTGCCCACAAAGACGAGATAAATGTTGCATGTAGCCTATCAAAGTCTTATGCTCCTTCTTCAATTGCTTGTACTTGCCTTCAGTCCTGAGCAATTTGTCTTTAAGTGCCTGGTAGGAGTTATCACACTCCTCAATAATCTGTACTCCTATGGGGCGACCTAATTCCAAGGTGGTGATCATATAATTTTCTGGCACAGCCTCATCTCGATCACACTCGACCCTTGGCACAGCGACGTGAAGGGTGCGAGAGCCATCCTCATCTGTTGAGATCTTCGAAAATTTCCTAGCTCTCTTCTTAGTTGGAGGTGCACTAATCCGACTCAAAAATTCTTCCATTTCTACTGCTGGATCAGCCTTCACCGGGCTTGTCCTCATCCCCGCGGAAATATTCCGAGCCAATTTTTTCAATTTTACAACTCAACAACAAGAATCCGTTAGGGTGAGTTCAATCAAACCAACAGTTACAAATAACTCGTTGCCAAGAATGCGCACTCAATCTCAACAAGAGAGAGGCTGTCATATGGCAAGAGGATCGTCAGTGCCTTAAAACAAAATGCAACTAAAGGTAACTCTAACCAAGAATGTGCCCAAGATGGATGAACATATGGTCAGAGGATCTCAATGTGTGCTGAAAGGTAACTCTAACCAAGAATGTGTCCAAGATGGACGAACATATGGTCAGAGGATCTCTACCACTACAAGTGCTGAAAGCAAACTCAACACCAAGTATGTGCTACCCAATCCAGTACGGAAATGAGGCGACCATATGGCGGAGATATAAAGAAATACAATGTAACTTCAGAATGTGAAGTAGGCATTACAAAACATGATAAAGCAAGATTAAGAGAAATGCTGACAGTACTACTGTTCAGCTTACAATGAGATATCGAATGCCTGCAAGATCAAAGATTAGATGCTCCTCAAATTGCTGCAATAACAAGGTGTCTTCCACAAGACCTTTTAGGACTTCCTAACACCAATCCATGAAGAAAATGCAGATTTCTCAAATCTGTTCTGACAGACCAGCATGTTAATTTGCAAAACCAGCAACACAGCACCCTACCTAAATGCTCATAACTCACTCAATTTTCACTCAAATCACATGGGATAAGATGCCTAATGATCCTAGGGTGAATATGCCCAAGATAGAATTATGAAAACTAATAAAAAAATCCCATATTATTTATGCACGAATTTCAAGGCAATCTCAAATGGTACGGCCCTCATGGAAGGGCGATTTTCCTTCAAAAATTCAAGACTTCATTAAAAAATCTGCAACTTAGAGGAAAAGGTCGCTCCTCATAGACACACAGATAAATGCAATACCCAGAATGATTCTTTTTGTATTTTTTGAGTTATGAATAAAAACAACAATCAGCTGCAGGGAAGAGACAATTCCAAAATTTCACTAATATGCATAAATTGAACTACAAAGCCACACAACTACTACAATACAGAAATATCACTACAAATCACTCAAACTACCACTACCTCATCACTAGTCGCTATCTCTCAAGCGAGAAGCAATGCCAAGCTAGGAGGCATACATTCCTCGAAGTAGTCCCAATACCATTTCGGCAGCATAACTTTCTTGTAGACAAAAGATAACTAAGTGAAGACCCAAGACGTCCTTTTATAATTTGTGAAGACCCTTCCAGAAGCTTCAAGAAACCCTAATTCTTTTCCCTCCAAGAAAAGGCATCACTTTCTTGAAGGCTTCATTTTTGACTTTAATGAAATTCATCTCTTCAATATAGGCGTCCAACTTAAAGCTTTAATTTGATCTTAATAATTATAAAATTAGCTCAATGAGGCGCCACCCCTTAAAGACCACCTTTTAATACAACATTAAGTTATGAGATTAGGCCAAGGGGGTAATATAACATTAAAATATAATGTTATTTAAATGAAATGAACTTATCTCTCCGAAAATGCATCCCAAGGCCAAAATTGAACAAACCAACTGAGTCGACAGAAGAGGAAAGCCAACTGTGCCGAGACGACAGGTCCACTGCCAGAAATAGAATTTACTAAAAATAGTAAATTCTTGAAGGTGCTCGGAATGCCAAGAAAACACACCACTGCGAAGCTCTTTGAAAACCAAGAAAGAATCCGTCATTCAATCATCAATTCACGAGCAATAGCAACCTCCAAAACACAAAACCCTAATTTCACCTTCCGAGTAGCCTACGGGTCTTCGGAATAGGCCAACGGTCAACTGGAAAGATCATGCTCGAAGGGACATCCTGTCTCTAAGCCAATTTGGTACGACCTGTTGTACAACAAACGGCTGCTCATCTTTTGCTTCTTCCTCACAGACTTCTTCTCTAATTTCATTCTGGCGAGGCTCATTGGCCTCTATGAGCTGAGTATCTCCTGAGACTTGGGCCTCCTGTCCCGTAACCGTATCATCCTCTAGAGCAGCCTCAAGCTCACACTGGAAGTGTGTATCTGTAGCAGTTTCCTCATCTTCCTCCTGCTGATCATCTCTAGTAGGTGCCCTGACACTCTGGCCAACTAATTCTCTTCAGGGTGGCTGATTTTCCTCATGTAATTTTGTTGGAAATAGGGATGCCATTTAATCGGTAAATCCTAAACATTAATTATTTCCATGTATCTCCTAGATTCTTGGAATGTGTTCAACAACACTAAGATTAGGGATGAGATTAATATTTGATGAAATAAATCATGAAATTGACATTTGTAGTTATTCAAATAATAGGAGCATGTGGGTAATACATAGTAAGGTGACACTCACCTGAGTCTCAGCTAATCATTC
Source organism: Sequoia sempervirens (assembly GCA_007258455.2). Taxonomy (NCBI): domain Eukaryota; kingdom Viridiplantae; phylum Streptophyta; class Pinopsida; order Cupressales; family Cupressaceae; genus Sequoia; species Sequoia sempervirens. The sequence continues at coordinate 13,417 of VDFB02031144.1, read as the reverse complement.
GAGTAAGAGATAACACTTCCGAATGCATGTAAAGATCCTAGGAGTTAAAATTTGATGTTTGCATGCTTGAAGTTCAGCCTTAGTTCAATCTTGCTATGGTTCACTTGTCTTCTGCCTAGTTTCGCTTGTATGTTAGTTAACTTCAGCTTAACTTGGAATGCATGGCTAATAACATTGAGTTGTATGACAGAGCAATGTGATCACCTCCAGCTATCAGGGATGACCATTCTTTGGGAATGGTGTTGAGTAAATGTTTCTGAAGCACGTTGTTCACTTTGAGCTAACTTTGGGTTTCAAGATGCTTTCTTGGAATTAACTCAATGCATGATAAGATATTTCTAGCTCTCTATTAAGGGGACCTCTTTGGGTGCCATCTTTGAGGAATAGCTTTGTAATTATCACCGAAGTGAAGGATGAGTTGTAGCTTTAGTTTGGGATGCCCAAATGGGTAAAGCACATGTTATAAGCTTTGGTCTTCACGGTAGAACTCAACTTGAAGCAATATGGCATACCTTTTCTAAGGCTTGAGCTTGTGCATTGTAATTATCACCATTTGGAGATTACAAGGTTGCATATTGTCTCTATATATCATTCAAGTTGAAGAGAGTTTTCATAATTGTTATTTGCAAGTGTGAAGAAGATTGGTAAAGATAGAAGAAGCATTATCAAGCAAGAATTGGAGCTATTGTAATTCAAAGATTGAGTAATAGAATAATTCTTGGTGGGAATTTTTTTCCAAAGCGATTTCTCCACGCTATATCTTGTGTAATCTTTCTAATATCCTGTCTAGTTCTTCTATCAACTTCTGTCTACATTCTACAACAGTAAAATGGATTAATCAAGATAATCACCCACAAATAATATATGTAACAAAAGAAAGAGCCAATTTAGCACATAAAGCTTTACGAGTATTGCTAAGAAAACACCTCATTTTTCAACAATTCTACTGCGGATTCAATACATTTATCCGATCAGCAACAGTGAAACCTCCGTATGCTTGGAGAACGTGGTTCCAATGCATGAGGTGACTTCTACCACAATTTCGTAGGCTCCGGGCTGAATCGGGTTTCTTTCCTTCGAGAGGTGGCTTTGGAGCTCGAAAGCAACCTGCTTTCTTCGGGTGGCAGCTTAAGGCCCCATGATCTCCTCCCATCAAATTGTGTTTAAGGGAATTGGATCACTTCTCAAATTCACCCATTACGTCTTTCGGCAAATCCCATGCTCGTGAACGCTAATACTGTATACAAAGTGTGTCCAAATCTGCAATCTTTGGCTCACCAATCTAGGAGTGTGGAAGTGGCGGTCTCCTCAATCGCCTCATAACTGGATGAAGAACATTCATGTCCTCACCCCACTGGTCCGCATGTAGAATAATCTCACACTCCCTAATCATGCTCAACGGTAGCGTTGAGAACATCCTCTTTCTAACTTCAACTTCATCCAATGTATTAGCCCAGTAATCCTCAATATTTGCCTTATGCACAAACTCTTCTGACAGTATCCATCTAATATTCCTGTGAGGATCGTAATACTGCCTGCTGGTGTGATAAGAAAAATGGAAGAATTGAAGCTCATTCTCAACTTCCTTGGCTGCCTGTAGTAAAGGACACACCTCATCTAAATTTCCCATAATGATCGGGAAGTCAAGTCCTCCCTTCTTCTTTCTCTTCTGAATCTTATCATAGGCAATGAGTTGCCTAGATATCTCTAACATCAAAATCCTGTTTGTTGGGTACTTGGGCAATCTGTACGGATATGAAGAGAACCCTTGCAGCCTGATGTACGTAAATTTCAGAAACTAAATAAACCAGCACCCATACCTTTCTATTAATTCTTGAGCTTCCCTCAAGATCCTGTGATGGGTTCTTTGCTGAAGTGATCTCGTTATATGCATAGTAAAGGCATTGTTGACCCTTTTGTAATGGGGCGTGCTTGTCAGGTGCAGCTGCAGACAAGCCTCATGAATTTTGAACTGATGAGAGCCACATCTAATTGGCTCCTTGTATGATACTCCCCTGTACTTCGTCATACGAGCCAACATGTATACAATATATGAGCCCATGTAAAATGTTTTTGTCCTCAAGCTCCGGAGTTGCTCGTGCAAATTATCACTAATCATCACTGCCCAGTTGATATGCTCTTTGCCTTCCAGCACGAGGTTGATATAATAGAACATCCATGGCTCAATGATAAATGCTTGAGGACAGCCTCCAATCCTGCTGAGCATCATAATCAAGTCACAGTACTCCTGCTACAAATCATCTGATATTATTTGCTTCGGCAATTTCGTGCGAGAGGGCTTGGGCTTGTTCATCCAGCGAGCGTTGATCATATCAGCACATCTCTTGAATGTTGAAGCATACATCCGCTCAGCACGTTCTCGTCTTGTAGATCATCCTCTCATGTGATGGGATTCCAAATGCTTCGCCGATAGCTACAGGCGTGAGGTTGGTAAACAATCTACCATCAGGTGAGACAATAGACCTGTGATCAAGGTCGTAGCAATTAGCACACTCCATAATTAGCTCTGGACACTGAATTGCTGGCGGAAAACCAGCAGCTGCATATAATCCACTCCTGACAATATTGTGAGATGTGATCGAAGGACGATGGCTTCCAACTCCCATCATTCGACTTTTGAAAGCCTCCATGTTGAAAGAGCCCAAATTTGTATCAACCAACTTGCCCAACTTCAAAGAGAATTTCAACTCCGGCAGGAATGACTTGCTCAGCTTCTTAATCACCGCCTGTCTCGATGCATTTGATTTGCTAGACTAAACATTATCTCTGCCAATTGCTCTTACTTCAGCCATCCTGCAAAAACAACAAATAGTCATTAGATATTTAACTTAGAAAATAAAATCACATTGGGGCTGCCAGTCGACTTTTGAAAAATGAGGAGCTTCAGCATGCAATTCTAACTTCAAACCTCAACACTTCTTTAGCAACTTCGAACTTAGAAAGACTTAGAAAGTTTTCCAAGCAAACCTCAGCAACTTCAGCACTTAGATAAAATCGGCCAACTTCACTTCAGCCACTTCTCAACAATTAGACTTTTCCAACTTTGCACTTAGAGCCAACTTCGAACTTTCAGCACTCAGTTATTCACTTGCACTGCAATCTTCACTTCAGAGCTAGAATCGAACTTGCCAGCTTGATGGAGAAAAATGAATAAACTTCACAATTCATATAGCTAAGTCGAATTCTAGAAGGAGCTATCTTTAGCCAGTTTCTTAAATTTCCACTACCCCTCTGTAGGAATTCGAATTTTCCTCCTCTGGTAGTTGCAACACTTGTCATCCGGCCTCTAGAATATTTGACCTTCTAGAATTTCCAAAAGATTCACTTCACTGATCAAGGCGTACTTAGCATCTTTAATTCACTTTTTGAAAATATTAACTTCACTTCACCAGCTGAAGCTCTAACACTTGACTTTTATCCATTTCTCGCCCAAGAAGATTATTCCCACGAAGAATTTGATCAAATTCATCTAGGCAATCAACTTCAGATTCATCATCCGAGGCATTTTATTTCAACAACACATTTTATTCTTCCTGCCTTAGAATTTTTTTTAAAATTTTCCCCTTAGAAAATTCATCAATCCGGTGCCCATGAAAAATCTTCATCTTGAAGGCCTTGGCGAAGTGTGGAAGACTTTAAAATCCATTCCTTGTCGAAGATGTTTGATACCCAGAAGAAAATTCCCTTCAGAAAGCGTCAAATCCATGGGTCTACAAACGAAGGGGTACATTTAATTCTTTTGAATTTTAACCTTAGAAAAATATTTTTCCATCAAATTTATTCCCATTCTTCATCTTTGGGCGTATTTTCTTGCTCTGTCTTGACAATTTTTATCAACTTCATGAAGCTAGCACCTTTCGACATATCCACTACCAATTCATCCCTGCCTCAGAAAAATTTCATCTCCTCCATCCAACTTAGGCGTATTTTCTCTAAGGAAGGTGGAATTTAAATATTAACACTTAGAAGAACTTTAAATCTTATTATCAACATGGGCGCATATGAGGGGTCAAGCAGGAAATTTGAATTTTGCCTTAGAAAATTTTCTCCATTTATCTTCAGTCCTGGCGCATTTCACCTGGGGTGGAGAAATTAACAACTTTATCAACCATTTCCTAGAATCACCATGGACTTGGGCGCATTTTACATACAGAGGGGGAATTTTATTAACACTTAACACTTCTAGCAAGTTGGGCGCATTTAGCACATTGAGGTGGATTTAACTTTGACTTAGAAAATTTTCAACACCTTAAGACTTCTTCATCCATCTTCAAGATGGGCGCATTTCACATGTGTAGGAGGATTTACTTCACTTAACAACTTTACCCCATTTCACTTTCATCTTGGGCGCATTTACCCAGCTGAAGAGGAATTAACTTTACCTAACAACTTTTACTCCATCTTACTTTCATCTTGGGCGCATTCAAAGGAGCAAGAAGGAAGTCAACTCTTTTGTCCTTTTCCTAGCCCATATGGGCACATTTGGCATGTGTTGGAGGATTTACCTTGACGCTTTGTTAACTTCATCATCTTTCCTTGAGGGCGCATTTTGAGGGTGGTGAAGGATATTTTCAATGCCTTAGACAATTTTCCATCAACCTCCTAACATGAGGGCACATTTGAGAGGGGGAGATGGAAAAACTTCACGCCTTAGAAACTTTTTGTGGCTTCCTCCTTCCTTGGACGCATTTTGAGGGTGGAGGTGGACTTAAGTCCAACACTTAGGCGTTTTTCTCATCTCCTTGTGAAGTGGGCGCATTTTCAGGGGTCTGCAGGAACTTTTCTTAGAAAAAAAAAATTCCAGCTGCATCTTTAACTTGGGCGCATTTTGAGGGTGGAGGAGGATGAACTCAACACTTAGAATTTTTTTTTCTTCTTCAACAAAATCACTCTTCCTTAAGATTTAGGTTTTAATTCAACCATTTCTGAAGCAAATCTGTGATGAACTCAACACTTAGAATTTTTCTTCATCAAATTCCCCTCACTTTCCTTAAGTGCTACTTGTGGGATCGTGACGCCTTCTAAATCCGTGATTTCTAGGAAATTTTCTCAAATCTTCTCACAACGGCGGGCATTACTTGCGTCGCTAAGAAATTTTTAGATCAGGCGTTTTCTCATCTTCACCAGCCAACTCATGCCTTACTATATATAGTAAGTCCTTTGATTTTCACACTTCTGAAGCTTGGATTGATTTGGAATTCGCACCACAGGATCTTCATGACCTAATTGATCTGTTCACACTGCCGTCCCGAGCTGACCTGCTATTTATGGCATGTTTTCGAAGGTGGTTTACTATTTATGGCAACTGCTTGATTTCATGATACTTCCCAATCAGCTTGTCTCTTGAAATTCTGAATGGACATGACTCTCATCTTAGGACTCGCCCGCTCACTGGGGCCACCGACAAGTTGATCTACCATTTGGCATTTTATTTGGAAATCCACTATAAATAGTAAGTGCTCCCATTGTCTTCAAATTTCTACCGATGATAGCCCGAAGATACCGGACGCAGTTGGGATACAACGGCCAAAATTCGCCGCTTTTATCCCTCATTTTGGGTCCCAAAGCCGAAAAAACCCTAATTTGACTTGCATGTTCATATCAAATGACCTCTCATGCACTCTCGCTTTTGTTGCACTTCACCTATATTTGTGATAATCGATAAAAGTTTCCTAGCTGCTCTGAATGGACCTACTAAAATAGTAAGTCTCTCGAAGTGTAATCATCTTGCTTTAGATGTCACATCAGTGATAGCCTTTAAAAACCCATTAAGAATAACCTCGGACATAAAGGTCAAAAGCTCGCAGATGCAAACCCCTAAAATAGCTCAAGACTATTCCTCGAAAAAGGTCATGATCCTCAAAGGGTTTGCATGTTATACCACTAAGCCCTTAAACCCACAAGGAATGTTCAAAACATGCAAAGAAAATTTCAACATGCAAAACCCTAAAATAGCCTTCCGAAGTTTTAATCGAAAGTCATCATCTCATTTGCATGTTATATCATCACAGAGGTTTCTGCAAAAACCCAACACCCCGACATACACCTAAAAACTTGCATTATAAACTCCTAAATCTGGAAGGTGAACTCGGTTAAAAAATAGAAAGTTGTTCCGATCTAGCCTTCAAATTTTGCGCATAAGTATTTGACGGTTCGATGCTGCGGATCAGAGAACTTTCAAGAGTGCTTCGAGAACGCTCGACTCGAACACTTACTAAAAATAGAAAATTGGCAGAATTCAGTGAAAATTCAGAGGGAGCCTGCCGGAAGCATACTAACTGCAACGTGAAGCTCAGATTCCAACTTATTCACTCCATTTGACTTTAAATTGACCAGAAAACTCAAAACCCTAATTCCATAGACTTAGCCAAAATTTCAAGTTTAAGCTCACAGACGGGCACATCCCTGGAAAGCGTATAGCAAAGAGACGTAAAGAGAGAGAGAGAGAGAGAGAGGGTAGAGAGAGAGAGAGAGAGAGACAAAACCAAAGCCAAAAGACCATAATGGAGCAAAAATTAGGGGGTCCCCATTTTGAATGGGGCGATGTGTGAAAAGGTCACGACAAGACCCCCCTCAGAATTCTCTAAGCTATCCAACAAGTCCAGCCATCAGTTCATCGGACCTCCTGATCATCTAGAAACGAGAATTCATCAGAAGATCAAAAAGCATGCAAAAGTTGAAATTTGAAGAAAATTGGCTAAGTCTGGAGAGGAAAAACACCCCTAGACAAGAAAGGCGCCCAAGGCTCAATGCCTTAGTAAATTTTTCAGTTTTCATCATGAGCTTTTTGAAAAATGTCCACATTCAATGAACCTACTCAGGATTGGCTTCAAGAAGTTTTAAAGCTGAAGAATAAAACAGGTTTTCAACCTAAAAACCTATTTAAAGGATGCCTTTGCATTCATTCTTCACAATTTTTGCAGGTGGCATCCAAGGCAAGAGAAGAAGAAACATAAAAATTTTATTCAATTCAAGATTCAGAGGCCAAAACTTGGAGATTTTTTAGAGTTCTTCATATTTTCTTGATCAGCTCACAAAGAGGCTTCCTTTTTCATGCTTTATTTTTCCAGGGCATCAATTTTCAGAAGAAGGGGGTCATCTTTTTCAATTTTCAGCAATCTGGGTCAGCTTGGTTCATGATTCAGAACTTTGGAAAAAATTTCAATTTTCAAGAACCTAGTTTTTTCTCACATGTCCAAGAAATCTTCAGTATTTTCAAAATTTGATCAACTAGGTTCATACAAAACATAATTCTGCACAAAACCCAGCTCTCAGCTTTTTTTTCAGAAAAAAATAAAAAAATTAGGGTCTCTACTTTTTCAACCAACCATCAACAATTTTCAAAAACAAACAATCTAGGTCTTCTTGCAACGAGATTCTCTACAAAACCCATATCTCAGATTATTTTTGAAAAATCTACCTATTTGAAGAAGAAAAATTAGCAAGCTATTTTTTAGCTTTTGTGCAGAACTTGTCTGAGCATAGTCGAGTTTACAGTCAAACTTCAAGTTTTTCAGCATACAATATTCTCCTATGGAATTTAGAGCCAAACAAGTGTTGTACCATGATTATCTGAACAGACAATGTTGAGAAGTGCTTTTTCAATACCACCATGAACAAAAAACATCACCATCTTGGTCAAAAAACGTGAAAGGGTGTGGTAAGAGCAAAAGGACAAGTATTGGAAAAGAGTTGTACAATACGCTTCCCTTGAAAATCAAGAGAAGTGTTAAAAACATAAAGTTGCAAAGCCGCCAAGTTATCAATTAGTGAGTCATCTTTTGGGGCAGAGATGTTTTTCAAGAATAGAACTCATAAAGCAGCTGAAGAGGTCAAATATTCTCTAAGTTCAATTGCAGATGGTGAAGAAATCTTTGAAAAGCGGAATTTTGATATAGATAGTAGTGATGCTCCTGATAAAGATACAATTTCCAGTTTTTTGCCGAGTATGGTTGAGATTTAAAGCAACAGTGAACTAGAAGCTTTCTCTGAGCTTTCTTCCCATTCTTATCTCACACTTTCTTTCTATTTTTTTCTCAGGCTTATCCATTCTTTGAAGGAGAAAAGAAAACAAGTTGTAATAGTTGGCACTTTCCCTATTTTATGCTTTCATAGGTTGTTAGATGCTTATCATGTTTTAGTTTTAGAAATAAAGCTTGCATGTTGGCAAGTCTTAGTTGTAAAAGCAAAGAGATTTTAGGGTTCCCTACTCCTCTACTTGTGTATAAATAAGGGCAGTCTTGCCCATTTTTCTTTAACGGTTATTGTGATAGTAAATTGCTGAGCCTATTTTGCCTACAAGGTGTTATTCAGTGTCAGTTCAATTGTGTAAGAGCAAGCTTGCATGCCTCCTTTAACTACAAGATATTGTTTAGTTCATGTGTTACTTGTGTCAATGTGTTCTAGTTGATCGCTAAACTGTAAGCCTATTATTGCTACAATCCTGCTGTCCCAGAAGTGTAATCTTTGTTACTTGAAATTTGAGAAAAGGAAATCTTATGCCTGCTTTGTTGCTTTGAGCTACTGTCTCAAGTTTCCGTTTTATGTGTTATGCTTATATGATCTCTATTTCAGCTTGCATTGAAAGTATAGTAGATGTGCGTTGGAAAAAAGTTTGTTTAAGTATTTGTGTCAAAGAATCATTCCTTGTTCATTTCTAACTCTCAAGCTCTGAGTTTACTTGAGTAGTTAGAAACGTCATTAGAATAGGCTTAGTCATAGTTGAAATTCAAAAGAGAAAATCTCAGCTACAGCACTTGAGTTTTATAACCTTGTGCTCTTAGCTGAACAAAAAGATTGGCAGATTAGTTCTAGTTTACTTTCTTTAAGCAACATGCTTCAATGGAGATTATTGCTAGTTTTCATGTTCAGTTTTGCATTAGCATTTAGATATCTGATTTGAAGGGCGAGTTGTGCAAGTTGGAGGTTCTACTTTAGATTTTCTAGGATGGCAAGCCCTAACATCAGTCCAGCAGGCCAGCGCAACCCTTGGTAGGGTTTTAGAGTTGTTACTTCATCATTTAGTTGCATGTTTGTGGCTGGAGCAACTTTTCCAGCTAAGGTTAGATTTGCACTTGCATCATTGGGGTTTCTTCATGTTGTGGCGCATGTTTGAAGCCCAATTTCCTTGTAATTTGCATTCATATTTTTCGCAGCAGACTGGAGGTTGAATATCAGAAATATATTGGCTCATATTGATGGATCTAGTCAAACCATGCTGATGATTTAATGCTATTGTGGTCTGCTATAAGTTTACCTACTTTTTGGTTGCATTATGTACAGCTGTTCTTGCATAAATAAACTCAGAAAATTGTATCTGCACACTAGGGTTTAAGCAGAAATTGAAAATCAGAAAACTGGAGCATCATTTTATGTTACAAAATCAGAAATTTTGCATCTATACCGTTTGGGATATTTCATGGGCATGATTCTCCTAAGGAAGTTGTAAGCTTTGATGCTAGTGGAAGATTACTTACTCATGGAAATCATTGAAATCGGATATCGATTGGGAGTTGTTTATATTAGCTAGGCCGTCTTTTGTCTTGTCATAGGTCAAAGTTTCAGAGACTGCTAATTACAAGTCTTCCGTGTGTTAATGCTAGCCGTTGTTCATGAAGATGAGGTTCGATGCATAGGGGTGACGTGGTAGGGACCAAAGTCTGTTGAAGCCACCATCCTTCATTTTAGCACTGTCATCATTTCTTATCTGCTGCGCTATATTCATGAGCTGCCACTCCTAGAATAAGGAGACGCCTGTGTCAAAGTGAAGTTGCCTTCTTAATGGGACGCATATCATCTGCACAGCGTATCCATTAAAGAGAGGAGAAGATATTCAAATCAGTGGTCAGCAAACAGTTTGACAAAATGCTTGAATAGTGAAATTGTGAAAGATTAACAAGGTTGGGTGTAGAAATTGGTTAGAATCTTACATGCAACCAAGCCTAAACTTGTTGAATGAGGCTTTATAAGTTTGTTCATATAGACTTCAGTTTTTAATTACACTGTACAAGCTGTTTGTAACTTTGTATTAAACTTCAAATCTCAGTATGATAGCATGTATATTCTTGAAATCACTACCAGCATACTTGATAGAACGACATCAGAAGAAAAGCATGCTCTTTCCATGCACAAAGTACTACAACTGATTTACAAGGTGCATGTTCCTTAATCAATATTCAATTATTTGTTATGCCAGGAAAGTTGGATGTTGCAGGCTAAGGCAAATGCAGTCAATCCAATATACCAGTTTTCTTAGTTGTATCTCTTATAACATGACTCTACAGGTAACATCAAAGAGTAATGCAGAAGCATTCACAATGGTGTAGGAAAATGGGTTTAAACCACAAAAATTTAAATATGGTATAACTTGAGTAGGCCTGATAGTAAAGGCATTTCTACTCCTTTGAGGAGGTCACGTGTTCAAATTTAGAGGTGGTTAAGGTAGTACAGTTTGTTGAACAATATATAAGATAAATGAAAAAGTAACCCTGAAATATCCTTTCCGGAAGTTTGAATAGATTTTTGCCAATTTTTTTTTATGTCAATAAAAGTTTTATTACACAAACTGCACATAAAGTAATGCTTGAACAGTAACAACTTCTTCAACGGAAATGCATGTAAATTTAATGGCAGATTCTGAGTTCAATAGCAATATATTTGTCTGATACTAGCACCGGTTTATAGTTCAGTCCTAGACTTCAAGAAAATACTATGAAGTTTATCTCTAATGCCCAGTACGATTCCTAACAGTGATAGTTTTAACCCAGAATAGCAGAAATTACAATGGAGCATAAGCAATTAAAGACCCTGAGAAATTCGCAGGTCTGAAACATAAATTTCTGATGGTGCGCCCATAACTTCCTTAAGAGCCACATTTGGATAATGGAAACCCACCAAGAACTGCTAACTGTAATGTCCCCATTTTCGTGAGCATCAGTTTTCAAACGGTTTAGCCTATTCCTGACCCTTGTAGGCTAATGAGCATGATTAGGGGGTCCTTTGCGACAGATACCTGGTCAATTGCTGGTTTCGATTTCTTGCATTCAGTTGAATGGGAGAAATAAGGTGTTTTATTAAGATATATTGTTTAATTATTATTAAAGGTAACTTTAATAATAATTATTATTTTAATGTTATGTTATAATATTATATTTGCACTTTATATTATAAAGTTATATTTTTAATATTTGTGAAGTGCAAATATTATATTATTTTAATATTGTTTTCTAGAAGCTTTTTGAAGAGGGATTGAAAAAGTATAAAGAAAGGGGTCAGCCAAGCTTCTAGGCATCCAGGAATTGATAATTGTTTGTTGAGATTGTTTGGTGAAGGTGCCATCTAGGGTTTTTGCCATTTCCAGCCATTGGGAACGAAAACTCTCAATTGGTTATGCAATTTTGAGGCTATGAAATATCAGCTGAATTATTGTTTCATGGTGGGCTTCTCTCAAAAATTCAATTTGTGCTTCATTGGAGACATCTGAAAGGTGCAATAGCTGATGTATTATTGCCCTAGCTGAATATTTGAGATAGCTGGTTTATTATCTCATCATCTTCATTGCAGTAGCTGATGTATTGCTGCAATATTATTGTGGAAGGGTTTATTTTTGTCTGGACTCAATTCATTTCCAAATTTAATGGCCTTTGGCCAAATTTGGGGTTTGCTGAGTAAATCGATTTATGAGATCATTGCAGACTTCTGTTGATTGTATTCAGTCTAACAGGAAATTCAATTTATCAATAAAGACATTTTTACTTCTTGGGTGAATCGATCTGTCTGAAGTTTTTCATATTGGAGGAGGCTCGATGCATTAAGTCAATATTCAGGAAGATCCCAATCCAGGATATAAACGACTTTGAGGAAATCGTGTTTCATATGTGAAAGTCATCCTCAGCCCAAAAAGACAAATACAACTATGGTATTGGCGCTGCTTGTTGAGGCGACAAAGAGACAAGGACGCATCGAATAAGACAAGGAACGATTTCCTTTGCCAGCACTCATAACATGGAGGTGGATTCGATTTGATAAAGGAAGCAAGTCAACACAAGTCATAAAGGCGTCAGAATTATGCATTTGTGAATAGATACAGGAGGAGCTAGCCACTTGGAGACAAGATAGAAATATCAGCCTTGAATGAAACACATTTAGTTAGAAATCAATTTGGGAAGGGAAGTCAATACGTCTTCAGATAAAGACAAAGATATAAGAGATAAATCCAGTCATCAGGTCGCGCCAAGGAGGATTTGTCTTGTGCGGATAGAGATATCGGGCTTTTCTGAAAAAGTGATAAGTTTTGAAGGAAAATCATAAGTTCATTAACCGATATAATATTTGGAGCTTATTAAATTACTCAGGTGTAAGACATGGCTTCAAATCCTTGGGAAGTTTGTATTGGAGATTTGTGTCATTCATCTGGGAACCTGTGCGCACACTTTGATTACTCACTGGTACGGGAGCAGCTTGTGCATCTATCATTGACTAGAAGACAAGAAGATGACTTTGCTGACTGAGATGACTGGAGATTGCTGAATTACATTCTTCAGCAAACATCAACTTCAGGTTCCATATTTATGTATATGCATTTTGCTTGTCTTTATCTCTAGTGCTGTCATTACAGCCTTGTGAGTTGCATATTCGATATCATATTTGCATTATAGCTAAGACTCTCCATGTATACTCAGTCATAAGATAGTAGAATCTGTATATAGAGGTGCTGAGTGGACTGCAGTCACTGTCCAATTGCATTATAGCATTGAAGATCAATTGCTCTCATTGTAATCAGACTTATACAGCTATATGATGAGTTTGGTGGATGTGCATAAGAACTGTTTGATAAAATGCCTCCTTGTTGTAGCTTAATATTCAGTTTGAGAAATCAGTTAATGACTTGCATTTGCATATCACTGTTATTCTCTAATTAGCTGCATATCTGGACAAATTTGGAAAGTTTTTTCATCTTAATCATCAACTAAACTCAAAATATAACGGAGAAACACTTTCAGCTGGAAGGAAGTTATCTACAAACTGTTTGACGGAATTCCTTAGCTGCAAAAACTGAAAAATTAGACCTGAACCAGCAAGGGCCATTACACTAACATATAAATCCGCCTCCAAGCACCTGGGGAACACAGTCAGTTATAAAATCCTTGAAGTACAGGCCACGTATCCTTCTCAGTTTGCAGCAATTCAACCTCAGCAAAGCACGTCCGCCCAGAATTTCGGCTCAGGAAGCTTTCACCTGCCTCTGTCACCTTCACCAATCTGCACATCTTGTTCTCGTACAGAATTACAGTCATTCCAGCAAAATACTATCCAGTAATATGGGGTTTTCGTCCCATTTCACTCAGGGTTTCCGTCCTGGTGATAAACTTCAGCATAGCTCGATGAAGAAATAAAA
>VDFB02031143.1:0-23229 GCA_007258455.2 Sequoia sempervirens | reverse complement strand
ACATCGATTTACAATTTAGGGTATAGGATTGCTTAAGGGGATCTATGTGTAGTAAGATCCTAGAAAAAAATGGTCCATGGCTTAAGGGAATAAAATTTGGTGAAGTTTCCTAAGGCAACCAAATTTCATTTTAAGGTCCTACAACAAAATGAATATACGTATTAATCAAGTATGACATAATTTAATTAAATCTAAGGACATAAATTGATTTATCTAAATTTTCAAATTTCATGATAAGAGACACAAGATCTCTATAGTGGTAGAAAGTAGTTAAGAAGAAATTATAAGTTCAACACTAACATTAAAATTTATAATCTCATTCATTGTTTTAAAAGAATACTAAAGATAAGAATGAAAAATTAATAGAAGACATTGAAAGGGACACATAGATATATGCTAGTGACCTAATTGCAATGTATAAAATATAAAAAAAGATGAGTGACCAAGTCTATTCACCAAATTGACCCCCTTAAGAAATGTCAGATTCCCCCTTAAGACATCGATTTATGATTTAGGGTATAGGATGGCTTAATGGGATCTATGTGTAGTAAGGTCCTAGGACAAAATGGTCCATGGCTTAAGGGAATAAAATTTGGTGGAGTTTCCTAAGGCAACAAAATTTCATTTTAAGGTCCTACAACAAAATGAATAGATGTATTAATCAAGTATGACAAAATTTAATTAAATTCGAGGACATAAATTGATTTATCTAAATTTTCAAATTTCATGATAAGAGACACAAGATCTCTATAGTGGGACAAAGTAGTTAAGAAGAAATTATAATTTTAACACTAACATTAAAATTTATAATCTCATTCATTGTTTTCAAAGAATACTAAAGATAAGAATGAAAAATTAATAGAAGACATTGAAAGGGACACATAGATATATGCTAGTGACCTAATTGCAATGTAAAAAATATAAAAAAAGATGAGTGACCAAGCTCTATTCACCAAATTGATCCCCTTAAGAAATTCCCATTTAAGACATCGATTTCCACGATTTAGGGTGCTGGGATGATTTAATGAGATCTATGTAGTAAGGTCCTAGGGACAAAATGGCCCATGTATTTAAGGAATAAAATTGGTGGAGTTTCCTAAGGCAACTAAATTTCATTTTGCTACCTACAACAAAATGAATAGATGTATTTCAATCAAGTATGACAAAAATTTAATTAAATTCAGGACATAAACTATTTATCTAAATTTTCAAATTTCATGATAAGAGACAAAAGATCTCTATAGTGGGACAAAGTAGTTAAGAACAGCCTATAAGTTTAACACTAACGCTAAAATTTATAATATCATTCATTGTTTTCAAAGAATACTAAAGATAAGAATGAAAAAATAATAAAAGACATTGAAAGGGACACATAGATATATGCTAGTGACCTAATTGCAATGTACAAAATATAAAAAAAGATGAGTGACCAAGCTCTATTCACCAAATTGACCCCCTTAAGAAATGTCAAATTCCACCTTAAGACATCGATTTACGATTTAGGGTATAGGATGGCTTAAGGGGATCTATGTGTAGTAAGGTCCTAGGACAAAATGGTCCATGGCTTAAGGGAATAAAATTTGGTGAAGTTGCCTAAGGCAACCAAATTTCATTTTAAGGTCCTATAATTCAAAATGAATAGATGTATTAATCAAGTATGACAAAATTTAATTAAATCTCGAGACATAAATTGATTTATCTAAATTTTCAAATTTCATGATAAGAGACACAAGACTCTATAGTGAGACAAAGTAGTTAAGAAGAAATTGTAAGTTTAACACTAACATTAATCTATAATCCCATTCATTGTTTTCAAAGAATACTAAAGATAAGAATGAAAAATTAATAGAAGACATTCAAAGGGACACAGATATATGCTAGTGACCTAATTGCAATGTACAAAATAAACAAAGATGAGCTTGAGCTCTATTCACCAAATTTTGAGAACTTCTTTGATCCCCTTAAGAAATGTCATATTAGGACCCCTTAAGACATCGATTTATGATTTAGGGTGATAAGATGGCTTAAGGGGATCTATTCCTAGTAAGGTGGACTACGAAAAAATGTTCCATGGCTTAAGGGAATAAAATTTGGTGGAGTTGCCTAAGGAAACCAAATTTCATTTTAAGGTCCTACAACAAAATGAATAGATGTATTAATCAAGTATGACAAAATTTAATTAAATTCGAGGACATAAATTGATTTATCTAAATTTTCAACTTTCATGATAAGAGACACAAGATCTCTATAGTGGGAAAAAGTAGTTAAGAAGAAATTATAAGTTTAAAACTAACATTAAAATTTATAATATCATTCATTGTTTTCAAAGAATACTAAAGATAAGAATGAAAAATTAATAGAATACATCCAAACGGACACATAGATATATTCTAGTGACCTAATTGCAATGTACAAAATAAACAAAGATGAGCTTGAGCTCTATTCACCAAATTTTGAGAACTTCTTTGATCCCCTTAAGAAATGTCATATTAGGACCCCTTAAGACATCAATTTATGATTTAGGGTGATAGGATGGCTTAAGGGGATCTATGTCTAGTAAGGTGGACTAGGAAAAAATGTTCCATGGCTTAAGGGAATAAAATTTGGTGGAGTTTCCTTAAGGAAACCAAATTTCATTTTAAGGTCCAACAAAATGAATGCTAAATTAGGGTTTAGGGTTTAGATTTAGAGATTTGATGACATGAAAACATATAGAAGACACATGAATAATTTTTTACAAGTAAATGAGAAACCCTACCACCTAAACTTAGTGCTTTGAATAAAATATGTGACATTCTATGAATAGCTACAATATATCAACAATTAGGAATTTTAGATTTCAATTATAAGTAAGTTTTTGAGTTATGATGGATTTTGAACCTATTTGGACCTCTAAGAACTCTTGGATGATTTAAAAAGGAAGAGGATATCTAAAGTGATTTAGACCCAATTTTTTTCTTAATCATATAATTTTTGAAACTTTTCTATGGCATAGACTCTTCCTTTGAATATTTATATAAATTCTAGACATGCATGGGTTTTCAAAAAAAGAACCTAATGGCCACTAAGTGAGGAATCAATTGATCAATTCAATAAATAAATAATCTTAGAAAATAAACCTTTGGTTATAGAATTGACTTGCATTTATGAATCATCTATCAAGTTTCTCAAAAAAGTAATTTGAATTTTCCAAATTGAAATGTTCATCCTACAAGTTAGCTTTGATACACTAGTTTAGAGAAAGTACAACATTTAGTTTTCCTAATCTAGAACAATGCCACTAGACATGAGAGTTAAAATAGGAATTAGATTACACATAACCTATAGATCTTATGAGTAACATCCTATAAATTAAGGCTTAAATATGATCATAATGCATCCTTACATAATTCACAAAGGATCTCATCCAAATAAGAGAAATGGGTAGAAATCATTCATGCTTCACATTTTAATATTTATTTGATTTAATAACATTTATGTATCTAGCTCTATCCATATTGAACATAGTCTAGATTAACAAGTATGACTTGCATTTCTATGTTTTTTTAAGAGAATACATCATACACTATATAAGCTAACAACATTGATATAGAGTGATTACATGCTCATATCAACTAGCATCATGATATATGAACTTATTAAATCAAGCACATAGTTTCACATGAGGCACATTATTTTACTTCACTGGTACACTTTCTCAAGTTAAATTATACAATCATGAAGTTTTCTGAGATAAAATTAGCTATCAAATTTATATTAAATGTGAACATATTATAATTAAATCAATTTGTTGGTTAATATATAGATCTATGCATTGATTGTTTGTACCTCCTTTATTAGTCAATTATGAATTTCATTGGTAGTTGTGTGGATCACCAACAACATACCAAAGTGTACCTAACCTATGGACTATAATTTGTGATCCCTCCCTACATGTTATGTCATCAAATCTTACTACACATCCTTATTTTACCTCTTATATTATATCACATGCCCCTAATATTGAACTTTTCATCACTTCTACCCTAAATAAACTAAGAACCATGAGTGAGAGTAAAAATCATACAAAGAAGGTTATGTCAAATATAAAATGTAATCTAAACCTCCTTGAGGAGCCCTAATTTAGGGTTTTAGGTTTACGTTTTAGGGTAAATAGCCCATTTTAGGTTTACGTAAATTAGGGTAAATAGGGTTTTAGGTTTACGTTTTAGGGTTTAGGTCCAAGGATTAACCTATGTAAATTAGTTTTTAGGGACCTATGTAAATTTTGTAACCTAGGGTTTCTAGGGTTTTGAAATTTCTAAGTTTTAAATGTGTTCAATTTAGGTTTAGTTTTTATGGTTTTCAATTTACAATTTAAATTTCTTTTTAAGTTGACGCTTTTGGTTTTTATATGCAATTAGTTATAAAACATTAACCAAACACACTAAACAAACAAAAACTAAATAATAATTAATTACAAATAGAAAATGAAGAATTCAACCAACTTGGAGGTCGATGAGGTTAGTTGTGTCGATGGGAGGAGGTGGCAGTCAAAGTTTTGTTCATTGAAGGCCTTTAAAACACGTACACGCTCTCCTTTGTTCTTCTTAGACGCAGATTAGAATGGTGAAAAATGAAATATAGTTGTTTATTTAAAAAAATAAATACTTTCATGAAATGCGACGTTGCTTTCAATTCACGTATTCATTTTGAACGCAGTACTGCTCGATCTAGGGCTCGTGTAATTCGATGTATGATCCCACAATAGTGGCTTTACAATTTTGGCCAAACTAGACATTGAAATAATTTTTGAACTAAATCTTCACTTTCAAGCACCTATAGCACTAAACCTGAGGAATTTGAAGATGATGCAAACTAGAGTTTCAAGGAATTTTTTCTATAGATTCTAAATATTTTTTCAAAAAAATTTTGGAATCAAATTGCACTTCTTTTTCCATCTCCTCAAAAAACTAGTTTTTTTCTTAAAACAACATTTTTAAAAAGTGACTTCATCAGATAATGCATAACCTTTTTTCCATGAAGGATAAAAATTTAATTCTTTCAAATTTAGATTCAGAACTCTAATATCTTAGCAGTTTCCACTTGGTTAGATAGTTTTTATTTAATATTTTTCTTTAGTCAAGTTTTGAATTCAAACCAATTATATTTCAGACATCACTCGACCCTATAACGCATAACTTTTCTTGTATGTATCAAAATTGTTTTTTTTCTTTGTTGGATCAAGGACTTCAATATCTGGTGCACTAATATTTTTAATATTTTTTTTTTTAATAATATGCTATTTTTCCACATAAAACAAAGAGCTTGATTTTCAAGAAAAACTTCACTTGAAATTAAAATAAATATAATAATTAAATTAAAATTTATTTTAAATTATATTTTTGGGAAGCTTATAAGGACTACATACTTGCAAAAAAATAAAAAATTAAATGAATTCATTTGATCCTCTAAAAGGTAAATCAAAAGTGGTTTTTATCAAAGATTTTGATAGGTGTAAAGGAGACTTATTATAGGCATGGCTTCTAAAAACTAGCAAGTGTTCTATCCAAGGGGGTTTGATTTAAGGTAGTTTGATCAAACCTCAGCCCAATTGGAATTATTTTAAATGGAACCTTTTAAGGCTTAAATCATTATATTTTCTGTAATATGTGATTTCAACAAAAGTAGTTCCTCCTAAATTGTAAACCAACTTTGTGGGATCACCCCCTCGACCAGAACGTAGTTTCATTTAAAACTTTTGTTTTTCATGAAATTTCCCTCTTTGTGTACCCAACTTCTTGCTTTTTAGCCTCTTGAAGGGGGTAAAGCATGAGTTGAGGTTGAATATTATTAACATCCCTTAGTGAAGGAGAGTCTAATGTTGTCTTATCATATTCTTTTAAGGACACTATATCATTATTGTCATTGTTATCCTTTTCTTGTATCATGATATCCTCCCCAGGAGGAGAGTTGTTAGGAGAACTACAAGGAAACTATTCTTGATGTGCAAGGCTTGGTTCTTCCAAAATAAAATCATCACAAGGGAGTTATCAATGGTTGGATTGTCTTGTTTAGCAAGAGTGGGGATGTTAGGAGAAGGATCTATTTGATTAACCTCCGTTTTTCTCCAAATCTATGGGGAGGATTTTCTCTAAGAAAATTGTGGTGGAGATTTGTCCTGCTGACATGAGATACACATTGATAGCCTCAACCCAAGAAACAAAGGAGACCCCTTGATCAGAGCTTGCACTATGCCATTTCCACTAAGGTCATATTCTTCTTTCAACAACACCATTTTGCTGAGGAGTATATCTATTAGTCATTTCTCTCTTGATCGGGCATGAAATTCACAAAAGGATTTGAACTTGTTATTGACATATTCTCCATGATTATTTGTTCTTATTCTCTTGATCTTATTCCCACTTTGTTTTTCCACAAATGCTTTGAACATTTCAAATTTTCTAAACACTTCATCTTTTTGCTTAAGGAAGTAGACCCAAACTTTCCTTGAAAATTCATCAATGAATGTTAAGATATTCCTAGCTCCTCCCTTTGATGGGGGATTCATAGGCCCACATAAATCACTATGGACAAGTTCAAGAGATTTACTTGCCCACCATGTATACCTTTCAAACTTGTCTCCATGTTGTTTTCCAACCATGCATCTTGTACACACATTTGTGTTTATTTGTATCCAAGGTAGTCCATCAACCATATTCATCTTAGAAAGCATAGCCAAACTTTGATAATTTAAGTGACCAAATCTTTCATATTTGTAAGTCATAAATTTACAAAATTCCTTGTTTGTCTGGTTCATAAGAAGGCCAACATCAAGGCACGATAATAAAAAAAATTCATTATGTGTGTTGGTAGAGGCTTTATTCTTTAAGCCTTTGTGTTTTTGTGTTTGGAGAGTGTATTTTGTTCTTGCTATGGCTACCTTAGAGATCTCTAACATTGCGGTTAGTGCAAAATTAGATGGTTCTAACTATGCAAGTTGGAAATGTGAGATGGAATTGATTATACAAATGAAAGGCTTATGGGAGCTAGCAGTAGAAGATAAACCTACAAATGAAAGTGAGCATGAAAAATGGAATAAAATGGATATGAATGCACGGGCTACTATTTTATTGCAAATTAGTCCAGGGATAAGGTCTCATGTTCAAGATCTGAAAACAACAAAGAAAATATGGGAAACTTTGCAAACAATGCATGAAAGAACTAGCAAGTTAAAAGTGATGGATGTCAAAAGGCAATTAATTCATTTTAAAATGAAGGGAGGAGATAGCATGAATGATCATATTGCAAAATTGAAAAACTTAAGAAATCAACTTGCCTTGATGAAGGTTGACTATGAAGACTCTGAAATTATAATTTTTTTAATTGAAAGTCTTCTAGATGAGTATCATAACTTCATCCGCACATTAGAGCTAACTGGTAAATTTGATAATATCACACTAGAAGAAGTGTATGGGGCTTTGTTGAATGAAGATGATAGAATTAAAAAGTTCACAAGTGAGTCTAGCAAGAGTTCTCAAGCATTTATGGCTAGAGGAAAATATAAGAACTACAATCAAAATAAATCATATCAAAATCAAAATCAAGGGAATCAATAGAGAAATAATCAAAGACAATGGAATCAACCAAGGAATAATCAACAGAGGAATGGTTTTCAAAAAGCACAAAATGGATGGAGAAACAAAAAAGATCATTCTAAAAGAGAAAAAGCTATCACATGTTATAATTGCAGAAAAGAAGGGCATAAAAGTGATCAATGTCCTTGGAAATGTCATGTAGGAGGTCAAGGAAATTTTTATTAAAGAAGGCAATCAAATTTTGCTCAAGAAGATGGCTTGGTCAGATAAGCAAGTGGCTTGCACAATTGTAGGCCCTATTTGACAAAGTTAATTTATTCTAACATCCCCCCTAAATTAAATATACTAATAATATTAAATAACACAATCAAAAAAATAGAGAATCGCTAAATAGAGAAACAGAAGAGTGGCTACAAAATTGAGCACCGGGCTCTTTGCATTCATATTCAATTTATAGGAAAATACATAATATATTCTACAGCTACTCAGTCAATTATTTAGCTCAGACATTAATTGAAAGAAGGTGGCTCGATCAGAAGAAGATGGCTTGGTCAGATAATCAAGTGACTTGCACCGTTGTAATTTATTCTAACACATTTTCCATCAAATAGATTACATCCTGCCCCTCCCTCATTTCCTTTGTGTGTGTGTGCAATCTCCACAGCAAAATCTTCTCTTGCTTTTCCATCTCCAGATCCAATATTTTGCTTCGAGAGAGCTTTATCGCTTCCATTTACGTCCACACTCAATGGAGGGTTTGTAGAAGCCGTGAATGAAGCATTTGCAGTGACCAATGAACTGTGAGTAGGAACCTCCTTAGAACTGTTGTCATATCTTTCTACACGTGCATTGGCTTTTTCTTGATCAGGTTTATCCTCCGAAGAACTAAAATTTCTTGTAAGAACAATCTCTTGTTCTGAGGATGGATTAACGGCTCCCACATCATGAAAGGAACTAAAATTTCTTGTAAGAACAACCTCTTGTTCTGAGAATGGATTTAGGGCCCCCACATCATGCACTAAACTAAAATTTGTTGTAAGAACAATCGCTTGCTCTGAAGATGGAATTAGGGTCTTTGGGTTCAACGAGGAATTTGGGAAAAAAGTGGAATTTAGATAAAAAAAAGGTATGTATTTTGTCTTATACCTTCTCCTGTGGAGTCCACATTCTTAAACTGAGATGTTTGCAGAAACCCAATGAAACGAGGTAAACGCATTCATTTTGGTAGGATAATGAAAGCACTCAAGGTGAGGAAAAACATTAAACCCAATAAGAGTAACCCCTAAAGCAGAACTCATGCCATACATGCGACCACCTGAACCAGATTGAAAATCCCATATCTGGGGATTGGAAGAACCCCCACCCATAGTGCCAAGAGACGAGGACGAGCTTGCTATAACAGGAAGCATCCAGATTTCCCGAGGTGTGGATGCATGCAGGCATGTATGCAAAATGTGGAAGGATAGAAGAGACGCGTGAATTGTTTTACAAATACCACCTAAAAACTTTAGACCCAGAACCGAGCACCTTCTGTACAATTTGCAATCAATTTCCACGCCTCTAAACTCATGCGGTCTCCCGCTTAGGAATGCCCATAGAGCCTCTGACAATTTGCAGAGCGCCAATCAAGCAGCACCAGAAAAGTTCGAATGAATATTTGTCGTAAAAAATACGCAATTTAACTGATGCAAATAAGAAACCAAACAATTTTTTTTGAAACATTCTGCAAGCACATTAGTCACTGTTTAACAATTGATGGCAATAGTTCCGAGCAGGAACAAAAAATAAAGTCATTGAACCTTCTCTACCTTAAGCTATCATCTCACATTAAAATTTATTGTGAACTTGATAAAATTTCATGGAACTCTTCTCATATATTATGCACCCAAATAATATAAAATACAAAGGAAAAATATATTCTACTTGCATTCCTCTTTGTGTAAAAAATGAATAACAAGTTAATCCTAAAAATATGACTCTAGGAAAACTCATTGCCAACAATTCACTAACAGAAAACTCACCGCCAACAATTCACTGCGGGAAAATTCACGGCTATGATAAATTCACAAGTAAAATTCATCACCAGTATTAACATTTTTTAATATATATTTCGAAAAACTTTGAAATTTTTTTGCAAAAGAAGAATTTCATTTATGATAGTAAAAATAAAAATAAAAATATTTTTCAATATATTTTATTTTATTAGTCATCTATAATCAATTATACATATGAAAACTATATAATCTAACAAGAGCTCTAAATGAGCTAGAGTCCTTGCCAAGAGGGAAATGTTAAGCTTTAGATATTTGAAGGACATTGTGTAAGACAAAGCAATTAAGTGTAAATATTGGTGTGAAATTTGTAATATTTAATGAGGTAGTATAGTATGTATATGTTTCTATTTTTATATATATACATTGTATATATATTTTTCTAAATATATTTGAATGCATGTAAATCAATATGTATATGGATATAGTATGGAGGTGTAATAGCGTAGATATATATATATATATATGCATGTAGACACATATGTATATACATATGTATAGATATATATACATCCTTACATAGATAGTTACATCGATATTATAAAGCAAAGGCATTGATTGATTTGAAATAAGTAAGCTAGAATAGACAAATCACAGACAAATCACATAAGGAACAGGTGGATTGAATGTGTAGATTTGGCAAATTGTAAATTTTGGTTGGTATGACAATGTTTTCAATAAAAGGATGTTGATAATGAGCATCTCTCTCTCTATATATATAAGCACGGATACGTAGATAAATGCACATGTATAATACATCTTGTAATATATTATCGAAAACATTTGCATGAATGAAAGGTTATCTTTGTTGAATCTTGCTATATCAAAACACCAATCCTGGGAATGTTTGAGGGAATGAAGCAGATTTTTTTTTTTGTTTTGGGACATGTGAAATGGTGTCCTCCATAAATTTCACTTTCATATATGTATCATAAATTGAAGAAATGTCATTAATCTTTGTTGTTAAATTACATATTTAATTATACAAGTAGAATAGAGCTAGAGAAAATGAAAAGCATGTAATATCAATGAGGTTCCATACTTTTATTCATACAAAATTTGTTGTTTTTAGGGTCGTATTTGCTGCTTGGCCAAGACCAATTTTAGTAGCAACTAAACGCTGGGAATTGAGGCAAGCAACAGCTTTTTACTGGTGATAAAATTTTGGAACAGAACAAAAAACATTAGTATAGAGACTAATTTGATTTGTTACAAGTAGTGAAATAGATAGTCTTTTGTGCGACAGATCGAAGGCTTGACATTGTAAGCCATTGATGAATTGCATGTGCACAAAAGCTATAATATAATATTGTAAAAGCTATGCAAAGGTAAAGATGGATTTTTTTTATCGATTGCAATGAATGAAAAATAGAGGGAAGTAGGAGTGTAACGTTGTTAGAAAGAAAAGGCATGTTTGAATAAAGATTTTAGTAAATCATCAAACAATGTGAAGAAATGGGTAGAGAAGATAAGGAAATGACAATGTTGTGGGTGTAGGAACTTAGAAGCGCTTCATTGTTTGTGTGTAACATAACTCATATAAACATCTTGAATAGTGTTTGAATTATCTCTCGTGAAAGAATAGAAGAAAGTGGAGAAGAAATGCAATGAATATTATATTGGAGAGAATTAAAACTTGGCACCTTAAGCGACTAATGAGTTGTGAATGCATATAAAGTAAATAATATGTGAATTTCTATATGATTATATCATGTATTTATTGTATGTAATTCTCTATCTTAAAAAACTAGCCGTCAAAATTAGGACGCAAGGATATGAACTTAGAACATAATTTTGTTAAGATTATTGTTTGATTGCTAAAAGATACAAGTGTCTTGTTCGTTTGAACTATTACAGCATGAAAACATACATGGCAGATGAATTAAGGCAATCAAATGTTGTAGAGCATGTAATTGAAAATGTTACATATGAAATTTGTGGCGGTCACCTTGAATTTTACAGCACTTTAGTGTATTTTGCAGAGTAGAAAGAGCTATTGCATTTCTTCATTCTAGCACGATGGATGCAATATGTGTACAAATGGAGCCAAGTCCATATTCAAAACATATAAGAATGAAGGCCAGCCAAGAAAGCATGAATGGGACTTGAAAAGCATTGGTCCGACAAAAATGGAAAAAATACATGGCAAACACATAAAGGTGGCCAAACATTGTAGAGTATGTAATAAAAAATGTTATAAAATTTGTGGCAATTATCTTGAATTTTATAGCACTTTATTGCGTTTTACAAAGCGGAAAGAGATATTGCATTTCTTCATTTTGGCAAGAATGTAAGCAATACATGTAAGAATGAAGCCAAGTCCAATTACAAAACATATTAAAATCAAGGCAAACAAAGGAAGCATGAACGAGACTTGAGAAGTACTGATCTGACAAGAATGGTTGGCATGCATTTGAGCAAGGGTCAGAAACAATGTTTTGTTGGGCAGAGTTAAGACTTTACATCATAAGTCATTGATGAATTGCAAAAGCATATAAATTTTAAAATAGCATTCTAAAATAAATTTGAGTGTAGACATGTCTTGTTTTTTATTCAATAGCAATCAATCAAAATTAGACAAAGAAAAAAGCATTTCGTTATTGGACAAAAAAGATATGCTAAGTAGCACTAATAAGTCTAATTGTCTAGAATATCCTACTGATTGGCCTATGAAGATATTCAAAACTTTTTTGAAATCACCCACGCCTACAATATTATATTAAAATTAAGAATTCTCACAACAATAACATGATTTTGTTTCCATTATGATAAATAGGAGACAAAGGGTGCATCATTGGGTGGTGTTGTAGAGGCAATTTCTCATGATGCTAAAGATTTTTCAAATTTTGGTAAGGTGGGAAACCCTGCTCCAGGGACTGGCTTTAATGGTGGTGGTCAAGCTAATGTTGGGAGGTTGGATCATGGTTGTCTTTCGGATGGGACATCTTGTGGATCATTTCTGTTGGGTGTCTCAAATGTCCTTCCTCCCTTTGGTGGTCTGGGTCTGGATGGTACTTCCTTCGACAAGGTGGGGTCTATTTTTGTGGATTATGAGGCAGTTATCATCTCTAAAGCCGCCCAGCATGCTGCTACCTCGGTGGATGGTAAGTATTGGTCAAATTTATTTGGTGCTAAGCTTAAGGAGAAGAGCTCCTCACCTCCTGTGGACTTCTTTATTGACCTATTAACTAGCAATTATTTTTTCTTTATGTTGAATTGTATTATTGATAAGGGTATTCTTTCCATGGAGCAATCATTGGTTGGTAAGTTTTTGGGACCTTGTCCTAATACTGAAATGGTTTGTAACCTAGCTAGGAATCAGTGGTATCTGAAAGGCCAGGTTGAGGTTGTGGCCCTTTCGAAGGGATTCTTCTCAGTTTCTTTCTCTTGTGATGAAAATCTATTGCAGGTTTTGGTGGGGGTGCCTTGGCTTATTGGAAAATCTACTCTGGTGCTGAAGAAATGGGAGGTAGGTTTCTCCTCGAGCTCTTGTTCTTTTGACTCGGCTCTAGTGTGGGTTCGCTTGCTCAGGCTTCCTATTAAATTTTGGGATGAGAAAGTCTTTAAAGGAATTGCTTCTACCTTTGGACGCTTTCTTTTTATTGATAATCCTACTGCTTCAAGGTGTAGGCTTGTTTATGCTCGGTTGTGTGTGATTTTGGACCAGGCTACGGATCTTCCATCGATGATAAAGATAAACTCTAAGTTGGGAGTCTGGGAGTAGGCAGTTGAGTTTGAGTCTATCCCTTTTTCCTGTTTCCACTATAAGAAGGTGGGTCATTGGGCAAAGAAGTGTCCTCTAAAGCCAATGGTCCCTCCTTAAAAGGCCTCGGCCCCCTCTCAAAAGGAGACCAAATTTTGGAAGGAGGTTGGGAAATGTCTTGTTTCTAGGGTTCAGACAAGCTCTGTTGAGCCTTTAGAGGAGGTGGTGTGTGAGGGTCCACCTCTTGGTGACTTAGCTATGAAGGATCTTATTGCTCTAGTTCATCCCTACCTTGCCAAGGAAGTTCCTTTTGAGGAGGGTGAGTTTAAGGCCCCATGTGTTGATGAGCATGTTGTTAATCTAGTGGAGGAGGTTGGTGTCATTTTGTTGGCTATTGTAGTTGCAGAGCTTGAGAAGGTGACCCCTCTGAAGATGTTCTTTGAGGATTTGTTTTTAAATTCCAATGAGGATTAAATCAATTGTGGTCAAATAGGATTTTCCTTTTGTTGAGCCATTGGTGGAATCAGTTTCAGAGAAGTTGGTGCTCACCTCTTCTATCAATGATTGTTATTCCTGTGCTCCTCTGGAAGAGAAGGCATGTGTCCTTGTCTCTACTTCCAAGTCTCATAATAAGAAGAAACTAAATCCCTCAATGGTGGGGATGGCTCCAAGGAATCGTTTTAAGCTGGATTGTGGTTCGAAGCCAAGGGGTAGACGAAGGCTTTCTTTACAAAAGGTTTGGGAGAGGGAAAGCAAATGTGATATTATTGATGGTTCGTAGATTACTCTACTTGAGATGGGCCTAAATGGTCCCTCAGATAATATTTTATGAAGATCCTCTCTTGGAATATAAGAGGATTAAATAATCCTCATAAATAGGATCTCCTTGCAAACATTGTGAGAGATCATTGTCCTGATATGATCATTTTGATTCAAGAGACTAAGATGAGTGCAAAGAAGGTTGAAATAATTAAGAATAGATTTTTTAAGGACTGTGGTTGTCAGGTTGTTGATTCTGATGGTGCTTCTGGTGGGGTGGCAATGTTTTGGAATCCTAAGGTGGTTGTTGGCTCTGACTTGTTTTCTCTTCAGAATCATGTCGCTACTTCATTTTTTTTCTTCAAGGATAAGTTATCTTAGGTTTTGTTGAATATCTATGCTCCTAATGTGAAAATATCTCGTAAGAGTTTTTGGGTGAGTTTGAATACCTTTAAGGCTCAATTCTCTTTTTAGAACTAGTTGGTGATGGGGGATTTTAACACCCCACTAAATGATTCTGATAAGTTTGGGGGATCTCAAGTGGCAAATGATAGTCATCTTGATCTCATGAATTTCATTAATGATAATCTTTTGTTGGATTTGGATTTGGGAGGGGCATCCTATACTTGGTCCAATAGGCATGCTAGGGATGCTCTTATTCAGGTCAAGTTGGATCAAGCTCTTATTTCTCCTTATTGGTTGCATTTTTATGCGTGTTCTCTTTTTGCTCTTACTAGGCTCGGATCAGATGATTTTCCTATATCCTTGAATTCTAAGCCTTTTGGTCAAAAAAAGATTTTTTGTTTAGGTTTGAAAAAATGTGGACAAGCCACCCAAACCTGCATTCAAAAATTGTTGAGTGGTGGAATATTAATGTTGATGGATCAGCCATGTATAAAGTTTCTAAGAAGCTTGCTTTTGTTAATTAGAACCTGATTCAGTGGAATAAGGCTTCGTTTGGATACATTTTTTAGGAGAAATCAGAGCTTAAGGCTAAACTAGATATTGTGTAGCAAAGAATACAGGCTTTTGGGTCTAATTCCTCGCTTCTTCAGGAGGAAAGTGTCCTTTTGGCTAGTTTGCATAATATTATGGCTAGGGAGGAGGAATTCTGGAAGCAAAGGTCTAGAGCTATTTGGCTTTGAAGTGGGGATAAAATTTATACCCATTTTTTCCATCTTACGACTTTGAAGTAAAGATCCTCTAATAGGATATCTAAAATTGTTGTGAATAATTCTTCTCTTGAAGAGGATGATGAAATAAGGTTTGTGGCTCGGTCTTTCTTTGAGGACCTTCTCTTAGAGGATCATCCACTGGATCTTGTCTACCAACAGGGCTTCCTTAACGTTATTCCTAGCTTGGTGTCAGAGGAGGAAAATAGGGTCTTGGTTGGTATTCCATTGGATGAGGAGATTAGAAAGGTCATGTTCTCTTTTAAAGGAAATAAATCTCTGGGACATGATGGGTTCCCAATGTTATTCTTTTAGTCTTATTAGGATATAATTTCGAAGGATGTTATGAATGCCACTAAAGGACTCTTTGGGAGTAGGCAGCTTCTTAAGGAATTAAATTCCACATTTAGAGTGTTAATTCCATTTATAATATTTTCTCAAAGGTGCTTGCTTCAAGGCTACAAAGGGTGCTTTCTAAGATTATCTCACCTCAGCAGAATGATTTTGTACCAGGAAGGAAGATTTTGGATTATATTCTCACGGTGCATGAAAACATCCATTCTCTTAAAGTTAACAAGAAGCCTAGGCTCACTTTGAAGCTAGATTTGGTTAAAGCTTACAATTGGGTGAACTAGCATTTCCTTAGCAACATTCTCAAGGTGTTTGGTTTTTTGGACTAGGTTTTGCAATTGGTGTGGCAATTAATCTCCTCTCCTTCTCGTGTGGTGCTTATCAATGGTTCGCCCTCTATCTTTTTCAGAAGTTCTCATGGTCTTCGATAAGGAGATCCTATTTCTCGCTTTCTTTTTATCATTATGGTGGAGTCTCTGGGAAATTTTCTTCTTTAGGCAGTGTCTAATGGGGCCTTCAAAGTTCTATATCCTTCCTTGCGTCACCTTTATTGCTCTCATCAACAATTTGTTGATGATACTATTATTTTTGTGGAGGCTTTTGTTTTTGCAACTAAATCTATTCGTCTTATTCTTCAGTAATATGAGGCGGCTTCGAGTCAAAAGGTGAGATTGCCTAAGAGCACTACTTTTTTTCTTAATACTCCATAGCATCATCAATTGAAGATTGCTAGTATTCTAGATTGTGGTATTGGGGAGCTCCCCTCAACCTATTTGGGGCTTCCTCTTTGTTCTAATGGTGTCCCTGATTCCTTTTGGAATGGTATCATTGATAAGTTTCATTTGAAGCTTGTTGGTTGGAAGGGTGCCTTGCTTAGTCAAGTAGGTAAAATTTAGTTAATAAGGTCAACTTTACATAATTTTTCAGTTTATACCTTAATTTTGTTCCAAATTCCCAGAAGGTTTTGGGAAAAGATTGAGGGAATTCAAAAAAGATTCATGTGGTATGGGGAGGAGGAGAAGAAAAGATTTCACTTGTTGTCTTGAGAGGAGGTTTGTGAGTCAAAATTCCAAGGTGGCTTAGGCCTACGTAATTTGAAGGATTTTAACTCATCCCTTATGGCGAAATAGTTGTGGAACTTGCTTGTGAGTGACAAAGAATGGACAACAATTTACTTTTCAAAATATTTGAGGGGGTTGGATAAATTTAGAGATTTGTTTAGGGAGAATTTTGTTCCTCCTCAAGGGTCTATCCTCTGGAACTTTATGCTTCATGCTCATTCAACTATGGCTATTACACTATGGTGGGTCTTTGGAAATGGTAGAAGGATCTTGTTCTTGGACAATTGGTGGATTGGTCATCATCACTTGAAGGATGAACCTTGGGTGTCCCCTTTTAAATATTTTTGTATCAAGGAATGGGGTGTTTTTGTGGTTGATTATATCCTTCATGGTAGCTGGTTTAGACTTGATTTGGTTAATAGGGATCTAAAGCCCCTCTTTTTGTTTCTCACTCTGATTCATATCCATGTTGATTCTCCTAATAATTTGTTGGTTTGGCAATTGACCCCTAATGGCAAGTTTTATGTTTCTTCAGCCTTCGCTTTTCAGACTCGATTGGTTGTCCCCCTCCTTTCTGGGGTTGTTTATGGAATGTGAAGCTTCTGCCTAAGATTAATATTTTCTTTTGGCTTCTATGTCAAGATAAGATCTTAACTCTCAATAATCTTGTGCAAAGGGGTTCATGTCTCTACCGAACATGTGTTTCTTATGTAAAGAAGTTGTTGAGGATTTTTATCATCTAGTGGTTGGTTGCAGTTATACTTGAAATGTGTGGGCTCATATTTTTTAGCTATGGGATTCAACTTGGGTGTTTCCTGCTTCTTTCTCTGACTTTTGGTCTCAATGGGTGGCTCCTACTCTTAATTCATCTCTCTTGATGTTGTGGTCTCTTATCTTTCTGATTTTGGTGTGGGGAGTTTGGAAGGAATGTAACAATCATGTTTTCTATCAGCTAGAATTGTCACCTTCTAGGTTGGCCTTTAAAATTTGTGAAGCCATTAAGGAAAACTTCCTTTCTAAATTTTTGGTGATCTCATCTTTCAATCTCAAGGTGGTTGTTTCTCCTTATTATTTTTTAGTGGGAAAAAGATGGAATCTTTCTTGTGACCTCTCTAATCTAGTGAAGAAGATAAAAGCTTCTAGGGAAGGGGTTCGGTGGGAGGCTCCCTCTTGTCACTGGCTTAAAGTTAACTTTGATGGGGCATCTAAGGGGAATCTAGGACTTGCTGGTTGTGGGGGAGTGTTACATGATGAGAATGGTAGGTTTGTCCCTGTAGTGGTGCTCCCTTTGGGAACCCAAACAAACCACTTTATAGGGGCAGCAACAACCTATCATGGCCTCATTTTGGAAAAAAAAATCGAGGTCTCCAAACTTTGGCTTGAAGGGTATTCTCTTAATATTATTAAGTGTCTGATGTTGAATTTCATGCCATCTTGGTCAATTTACCATCTTATTAATTATTTTATTTCCATCATCAATTCATTTGATGAGATTAAAATTTTGCATGTGCCTAGGGAAGCTAACTTGGGAGTGGTGGCTCAAAATAATTGGGATGATTTTGAATCCTTTCCACTTAACCTTAAGATCATTTCCAATAATGACCAGTTGTCATGTCATTAAGGTGTTAAAGTTGGGGGAAAGGCTATTTTTTCTTGTTATGAGTTGGTTTCTGCATGTAGAGTCTTAGACCTACTCTTCTCATAATTGCCTTTTAGATTTATGTGATATTATGGTATGGCTACGTAGGTTAGGAAATACTTAATATGGTAGGCTCACACCCTTTGTGGGTCTTATTTGCATTGTTTTGTGGTTAGTCTACCTAATCTTATCTTTGCAGAAAATTAAGGTGTTGGTGGTGTCTTGTTCACTGCATGTTGCCATGGGAGGATCTTTTTGTAGAGTGGAGCTGAGCTCTTGTGAGGAGTTTTAGAGTAATGAAATTGTGTGGAAGTAACTATAAAAGGGTGGGGTAAGCCCATAGTTGCTAAAGCTCCAAGGTCATAACCCTAAAGTGACGAAGAGTTTTGTTAAAGGGTGGAGCAGTAAGATTATGTGATACAAAGGTGTGGAGTTTAATATTAATGAGAATTTTGTAGCTGAGGTGATCAGTATTTCTTCCACTAGAAGGAAATTCTAGAGAGATATAGATGTGTGACTAAGAAAGCCCTTGCAAATTTCTTTAAATATGATGAGAAGAAAAAGCTCAGGGAAGTTGGAAGTGGTGGGTATTCCTACAAATCTCTCAAGCCGCTTTCGAGGGATTTAGTTCTGGCCATTGTGCATTACTTCACCTTGGAGGGTAGGTTTTCTATAATTTATAGCTACCATTTATTGCTTTTGAATCATTTCTACCACAATTTTTTGGTTTTGTTTCCTTTTTATCTTCTGTTGTCAATGGAGAATAGTATTAAGGATCATCAAAAGAACCCCAAGAAGGATATTCTCCATGAAGGCCATATGAATCTCATGTTTGATCACATAAAGATGAAGTTGATGCTATTTATCCTAAGACTTTGGCCCATAAAAAGGGTGCAAAAAAATTTGGCTATGGGACTAGCAATTCGACACTAGAATGGGAAGGGATTTCTAAGGATGAGGATTCTGATTTTGAGGAGATTTCAGAGGAGGGTGAGTCTAAGGAGGGTTCTGAATCTTTTGAATCCTGGTCCAAGGGATATGAAATGAATATTGAGTTGAAGGAAGTTGTGGTTCCATCTAGGAAGAAGAGTGCGAAGGGAAAGAAAAAGTTCCCTAGGAAAGATAAGTCTTATGTCAAGCCAAAGGTGGAGGTGTCTAAAGTTGTGGAGTCCCCTATTTATGTTGATAAAATTTCCTCATACCCTATTAAGGTGGGTGTTGTGGAGATATCCCCTACTATGGAGGATATTCTTGGCATTGGTAAAGGCCTCCTAGGGTCTGTGTAGCCTATGGAAGTTAATGTTCAAGGGATTGAGGGTTTGGAGTGTTCAAAGGGGGTCGACCCTAACCTGGTAACTCTAGACTCTCCTAGTGGCTCTAAGTAGGTTAAAAGGAGTATTGTGAAGGTAGAGTGGTTGGAAATATTGGTGGACTTGGAGAATATGTCAGATAAGCATTAGGTTAAAGTTGAGATCGTTGAAGTAGAGGATTCCCCTATTGGGGAAGAAATGGAGGATAAAGAGGAGGCTCAAGAGGTCCCTATTTAGAATGTTGATTCTCAAGCTACGCCTCCTATTAATTGGGATGAGGTTAATATGGGCATGTTCTGTAAGATGGTAGAGGATGGAACGCACAACTTTCTTTCTCTAGTTAAATGGATTTTCTCATAAGTTAAGGAGCTCAATGTCCAGCTGAAGAATTGGTAAGATGTTGGTGTGACGTTGGTGCATAACAACCAAAAGGAATGGGTGATTAAAGGTAAGGTCAAAACCATGAATGTTATGCTTGATAAACTTGTCGTGGATGTTGATCATCTAGATAATACTCATGAGGAGAGGATTACTTCCCTGGAATTGGTGGTCCATGAGACTTTTGACAATAGATTTGTTGATATTAAGGATAGAATTAGTAAGTTATCTGATGATTTGAACACTGTGGATAACATTAGCAATAAGTCCCTCAAATTGACTGTTAAGGGCCTCTCTGTTTTAAATGAGAAAACCTTGAAATGGACTAGTAAACCCCTGGACCTGGGTGATATCAAGAAGGCCATGGAGGATGTGAATTGCTCAAATATAGTGGAGAAGAATGAGGATACTACTCCAGCTGTGGAAAAGGATGTGGATGTTGGCCTGTGTTTAAGAACAAGGAGCAAGACCAAGAAGCAAGTTGTTATTTCATTTGAGGAGCTCAAGGATGTTATGGAGATGCACAAGGGGGTCATTGAGGAAAATTTTGCCTCAGTTAATGTTCTATAAAAAATGTTGTAGCTTTGTTGTTTCTTTTGCTTGATCAACCTTATTATTGATGTTTTGCTTTAGGGTTGCTGACGGGTATCATGGTTAATTTTTGTTGTCAGCGTTTTGGTTTTTTTGGGTTGTAGGCTTTATTGGTTTAGTCTTTCTTGCAGTTATTTGTCATTGTAAAGGGCTTTGGGGTCCCTTCAAAACCTGCTTTTCCTTATCAAAAACATGATTTTGTTGCGGCTTGAAATTACCACTCCAAAATTGTAGATCATAATTTTAGCGTCAAGTCCAAGGGTACATTTGTGAATGTAAAACCAAGGTTCCTGGATATATTAGAAAGTTTTAAATTCCAAAAAATACGAGTGAAAAATCTCTCTTACACTATCGTTCCAACTAAAACAAAGAAGCGTGTTCATAGAGGCATGGTAAAAACAATTAGATACTAGTAGTTATAAAACATTTTTCGAATTAAACACATTGGCGGGGTGCATAGATTAGACAAACTATTTATTTCAATTCGTATGATAGAATCCATAATATGTAAAGACATACAAGATGATCTACCTTGTAACCTAGGATGTTAATCATTAAGTATATATAACAATTGCATAGACATATATATAGATGTATATATATAGATGTGCATGTAAACATGTATACATATACAAGTATATAATGCATTTATAGATAGCAGGTATATACATGCATATAGATATGTATATAGATAATATAGAGATATATATGTAATTCCAATTTTTTTCTTGAAATTGAGTTTTTTTTTTGGTTAAATCAATGGTTTTAACCATATGTTGAAAGTTATGTGGTTCAATAATAGCTTTCAAATAGTTATGCACTTGGAGAGTAGTTTTCAAATATCTTTATCAATGTTAGCTTATGGTTGTTATGTGGATCTAAATATGTATACACCTAGAAGTATAATGCATTTATAGATAGCAAGTATATATGTGCATATATATATATAATCCATAATACATATGCATATAGATATGTATATAGATAATATAGAGATATATATGTAATTTCATTCTTTCCTTGCAATTGAATTTTTGTTTTTATTTTTTGGTTAAATTAATAGTTTTAATCAAACATTGAAAGTTATGTGCTTCAAGAATAGCTTTTGAATAGTTATGTGCTTGGAGAGTAGTTTTCAAATATCTTTAAATCAATGTTATTTTATGGTTGTTGAATATTGTCAGACCATTGTCTAAATATTAGCACAAGTGAATTTAAAGCATATTGCAAACTATTGTCAAAAACATTATGGAGACATGTGCATCAATGCTAGTTTATGTTTCTTCAATTTTGTGAGATGAATAAACAAAGATAGAGCAGATTTCTTTTTCTTTGTATTGGGTATGAAGTGGTCTTTTCCAAAACTTTCCAGCTTTGACATGTGTATTGTAAAACCAAAAAGTGTAGATTAGTTATGTTTATTTCTTTACCATGACATAAATCTTTATCATTTAATTACATGTTTATTTACAACGGTTGGTTAGTCTTGGACAAAACGACAAGTATATTATATTGATGTAGTTACATTTACTTGTTCAAATGTTATGAATAATTTTTAATAGTTTAATTATATGGGTGAATAGATTCAAAATTTTGATTGTCAATATTTTTTTAGTGTCATTCACCATATAATCAATAAACATGTAAGGTAGAAAGTGAAGATAGGCAATGTATATGAATAGAGAAACAAATATGATCATCACAACATATATGAAAAGTGCTTAAGCTAAGAAATTAGATAAACGATACATAGGTGCAAGATAATATGATATGGAAATGTGCAATAAGATGGAATGAAATAATGATGCAGGAGCATCCACGGTCAATGGCAATCCTCATCATCCAAAATGAGAAAATATTTTAATTTCCTATAGTTTGGTAATTTTTGGAGTTGGAAAATAGATTGCAATATTAGGCCTAAATAATATATTAAATAATTGGCCTTATTTTAATATTGCAAAATAATGTTTGTGGGAGATAGTTTAGGTGGCAATGTTGAGGTGTGAAAATCAAGAAGAGCAAATTTGAGTGTAAAATCAAAAAGGCTATCTTGGGCATGGAGTTTTGGGGAGTTACAAGTGGAAGGAGAATCTGGGCACCCAAGTTGAGTTGGCATATTCTTTTTTCCAAGATTGGACCTATTTTTTGGGAGTGGGAATCTTAGTTGTTGCCTATTCATGGAAAATACTTGGACGTGGTTTTGATTTTGATTTATTGACTATTTAATGTTTTATTTATTTTATTTTCAAGATATTCTTCCAAGTGGGACATTCAAAATGGGAGGCTACAAAAATGGAGTTATTGGAGTCATAAAGGATGGATTTTGACAATTTTTGGAGGTTGTTGCTTCCAAATTTTTGGAGGAGGAGGGGGAGGAAGGCATGGATTTTTTGTAGGAGGGTGTGAAGACATTTTTATTATAGGTTTTGAAGGTGTACTATAGCAGAAAATGGATTATGAAATCCATGGTTGAAGGTCACATAGTTGCTTGTTGAATATTGCAGATTGGAGAGGCAATTCCATAGTGTAGGAGTCCATGATATGAAGAGGAAGTTGTTGCAATTTATTTTGGATGTTGTTTGTTATCACACAAAAAATTTAAATTTGTTTTATAATTATTTTCTATAGCTTTTATGG
>VDFB02031141.1:0-10205 GCA_007258455.2 Sequoia sempervirens | reverse complement strand
CACTACGGAGCTTGGCTTAGCTTCAGTCAGCGGAGTTTGATCAGTTGTCTTTCGTTCTGGCTCGATCGGAGACTATTTGCAGAATTGCTATTTTTAGCAGTTCCTGGCAGGCAGTGTGGGACCACTGCTATTTTTAGCAGTATGGCTGTGGCGGCATCAGGAATCACTTCAGAGTTCGTCAGCATCAGACGGATCAGTCATCGGGTTAGAAACGAGGAAGATATTAATATTTGATCGTATTGATTAAATATTAATTAATTAATGTTTATAATATAAAGTTATAATTTTAAATTATAACTTAAGTGATTGCCTTGAAGGGTGCGCCCATCATCAGAAGGGGCCAAAAGTGACTATTAAAATATTATAAAATATTTGACGGAGAACTATGGAGAAATTAAAGAATTAAAAGTCAAATATCATTTAAAACCCTATTATGGTGGAAATCGCACTTTTGTGAAAGATAAAGGGTTTTGCATTGGTAATTGTGCCATTATGTGATTATTGAGTTTTGAGATTGATCAATTTGATCTGAGCCTGAGACTTTAGGGTTTCGCGTTCGACTTCCTTGGGGAACGAGCCATCTCCAGCGGAAAGCAATTCAGAGAGTGTGCAATATCACTTGATCTATTGCCTACAGAGGTTTTCTCATTCAGAGTAAACTACAGAGCTTTCAGAGATTGTTATTTGTCAGAGATTCTTCAGTGTTTGCATCCAGACAGTGTTTGCTTATCTTGGCGCACCATTTACAGAGGGTTATACATTGATTTTGGTGAAGGCCGTACAAATTGATTGCTGATCTGACAGGCCGTACTTGCACAGCAGGCCGTACCTCCTTCTAGCACGTGTTCACTCATCTTGAGAGAAACGCCTCTCATACTTGCCTTTGACTTGCATTAAAAGTGGCGCCTATCTTGCTGGAGTCTGTTGCAATCATCAGATATAAGGAGAAGAGGACTATTTATTTCTGCCGTACCATTTTGTACCTTCAGCCGTACCAGCAAAATACCAGGTTTTTCTTCAATAAAATAATGTTATTCTTTGATGCATGTTTCTAGATCTCAATGTATTGTTGCCAGTTGAATCAATAAAAGCAACGCCTCCATTCTACAGTGTTTTCTCTTCGCATATTGAAGATCTAGTATTTTTAGAGAATTTATTATCATTTTCTAGAATAGCCGTACTTTTCATTTATTGCATAAAAACACAAAAAAATTGCAAAAAACCCAAAAACGTCAGAAAAACATAAAAATTCAATCAGAAGTGTGGGGGAAAACAGGGGTTTCTACAGTTTCAATGCCAAAAGTAAAAGAGCGTAGTTTAATTATTCAAGAGCATGAAAGAGATTGGCTTCAAGAACTTGATATTCCTATTGAAAATGAAGAACCAAGTTTTGTAGATGAATCGATATTTTGGCTGACAGATCAGTCGACATGGAATATTCAAACTCTAGAATGAGAGCAGAAATGGAAGCCAGACCTAAGGATAGAGCCAGAACAAGAATCAGAGTTAGAGCAAAAGATGCAGTTAGAACTAGAACCAGAATGGAATATAGGGTTAGAACCAAGGTATGACACATATCCTGACGAAGAAGAAGAAGATTATCTGATTGAAGAAAATTCATTCCAAGAGCATACTGAAGATCTCAATCATGTAGATAGCTTAATTTCTAATCAATCTTTAGATCAGTCTAGTCGGTACCCAAAGGTCCTTTGTAAACCAATAATTAGTGTTAAATTAGAAGGTTTTAGCCAGAGTCTTTCTGCACTTTTAGACACAGGATCCACAATTAGTATTGCCCAAATTCATGCTTTGCCATCTATATATTGGAATAGCCAGCAGATTACAGTCAAAGGATTTGGTAATATCAGAACTGTGCAGAACAGAGCTACTAATGTCCTTGTACATATAGATGACTTTAGTTCTCTTTGCAATTTCTGGCAAGATAATAGTATAGATACTCATGTCCTCCTAGGGTGGGATTTTTTGAGTCAATTTGAACCATTTTCATTTCTTCCGACAGGGGTAATATTGGGAAACCACAGGAAAATCAAGTTTATTAATCCTCTAGAAAAATTTGAGTCTGTCCAAGTCATTGGAAGCTTTGATATGAATGGGAATCTTCTTCCTAAAGATCCTCAAAATTCTACTACTTGGAAAATCAAAGATCTTCTTGAAGAATGTCAAAGAAAGATTTTAGAAGATTATTTCTTCTATAATCCAACACCTATATTTCAGTACCAAGGATGGGGAGATATTCATGCTGTACCAGGTATGAAGCAGATCCATATCTAATCTCCATTGATTACAAAAGGCCAAATAATTGTCTTAAAGCACTTGGTTAGACAGTATAAGGAGGTCCATATTATCTTCAGCTACAGAGATATTATGAGGCATTTTCCATATGGATCCCACCAATTACAAGACTTAACTACAATATTTTTGTACGAACGTACCCGATTCCGTACCCAACCCCCCCAAAAAAATTTGTCGTACCCACGTACCTGTACTCGTGCACGTACCCAATTCGGCAACTTAGGGTAAAACACTTTGGGACATCGAAATTGGAGTGTTTTATGATTTGTAATGAGATGATCAAATGGTCAGAACTCCAACTTCGAAAGTGTTACCAAATTTTGGATTAAAAAGGACGAAACGATGGGGCAAAGGTGGAGTGGACACTCTAGGAAAGGAACATCTAACATCCCAACGAAGGGGAAAGATTGTCATTTTTAATGGAAAAATTTGGGGATCAGAGATCGAGGGTGGTAACAGAAGGTATTGAGGTAGGCACAAGTCTGATACTTTGCTAAAACACAAGGAAGACCCTGAAAACATTCCATACTTAGAATTTCCACAAACATATGCAAATTTTGATACCAGAAATGCATACAGAGGACAACACTTTGGCAAAACATAGGAATCAACATCCTTACACGAATTTCTCAAATTGGTTATAAATTGGGGGAAGATGTAGCCCAAGTGGACAAACAAATAGGGACTTAATGAAGATTTTGACAATACAAGATTAAGTCTAGACAAGCTACATTCAAAAGCATGCGCATGAATAAAGGGTACTTAGTTTTGAATTGAAATTTTCTAAGTATAATAAATGAGTGTGCACTTCATAAAGGAAATAAACTACAAAGGTTGAAAGCATAGTTAACAAGTGTGCACCTAGAGCAAAAGGGTGCACCTTATCAAAGGAAAAATTAAATTTTCAAAAATAATACTACATCAATGCATGTGATAACGTTAGGTGCACACTTGATAGTGGAGTCAAAATTCTTCAAATTTTGCATTGACAAGAATGCACCTAGAGGAGAAGCGCACACCTCAACAACCTTCAACATTCTAGACACTCACACTCACTCAATGTTTTGCCTACAAGTGGGAGCCTCCAGTTGTGTGTCATAGTTCTTAATTAAAAACACATGTTGCAAAGAGATATCTCACCTAATGTTGCAATCATTGGTACCAACCAAGCTTCAAGGGCTCATTTGATGCCCACTCATCATCAAATCTCATGGCTGCACTACCTTCAACTAGCAAATTCCTTCCCATGCTCCTCCCCTACACAATCATTTCAAATTAAGGAGCTGAAAATTATCCTCATCTTGCACCCTCACCATCCATCAGCATCTACAATAAATCATTTGGAATATTTTCCTCACCTTCTAACATTGTGTTATCCTAAATTTTTAACTCGTTTCAAAATTTAGGTAACCAATCAAAATTTTCTTAAAACTTGAGATTTTTCTTCTCTAAGGCACGCATTACGAGGTGAAAAGAGTGGCAAATCTCTGTTTTAGGTTGATTAACCTTTGGGCTACTCTTTTTCCCCCTTACGTTTCCGTTTTCGTCGATTTCTGAGTTGTTTTTGGTGTCTTTTTCATCAATTTCGGGTTTTCAGAGCAACTCAGCAAATAGGGAAATTTAGACTCCAAAAGCAAAATTGCTTAAGTTATCAAAAAACCCGAATTTGTTAAAGTTTTTATATTTTGACAAAAGGCAAAATTGCTAAAATGATTTAAAAACCCGATTTTGCTTTAATGACTTGAAAAGTTCGAATTTTTCATAAGTATTCATTTTTGTCAAAATGAAAATTGTCAAGTCATCTAAAAAGTGCGAATTTGCTTAAAGTGAAATTGTTATTTGGCTTAAAAAACCCGATTTTGTTAAAAAAAGCATGTAAAGCTTCAAAAAAAGCCCGATTCATGTTTTTGATGACATTTTGCATTGCAAAAACTTCTGAAAAGTCCGACTTCTCTCAGATTCGAGCTGGTTGAATTCTTCTTTGCATTTACTTCCCCATTTCATGGAGATTTTGTCGACCTTAATGCCTGAAATTCGGACTTTCACCAGTAAATAGCCGAGTTTCTGTCTTTTTTCAACGCGCCTTGGGTTTATTTATTCATTGTTTTCAGTTCCAACTTCTCTTTAGGTATGCTACGCCTTTCTTCGTCTTGCTTTTAGCATTTTGCTGTTATTTCTTGCTTTGTTATCAATGTCATTGTCTTTTACATTCCACGTTTTAGATTTGACGCCTTTTTCAAAACGCGTTTTTATTCTTTACGCATTTTTCTCCTGTTTTTACCATGGTCGATTATGTATATTTGTTAATATTTGTTTTAGTTTTTTCAAAACGCGTTTTTCTCACTGGTTATCTTCATATTAAAATGCGTTTTTCTTTGTAAAAGTCCGTCTTCATATAAAAACGCGTTTTTATAATGCACATTCGTATCATATGTCCTCCGTTTCCCTTCATTTCATTTACTATTTCATTCGCCTCACATATATCCTCCATATTTCCATCCTAAACCTCATGCATAACACATATTCTATCTAAATTCGCCTTATAATAAAAACGTGTTTTTCTCATTTGCCATTCCAGCAATAAACTTCCATGTTGCCTTCATTTCATCTTCCATGCTTCGTTTCATCCACTTCAAATATCCATTATCATTTTCCAAAATAAATAATTCACTTTGTCTCTCATTTCGGATTTTTAGCTCAAAAATACAATTTCGGGATTTGCAATTGAAATAACAATTTTCAAAATTGCAAAAAGCAAAAATTGTTAAACTTCTGAAAAATCCCGATTGCCTTTGTGAAAATTGTCAAAGCTCTTCAAAATCCCGAAATTGCAAAAAGCAGAAATTGCTAAAGTGTCAAAAAGTTCCGAAATTGTTGAAGTCACTCAAAAACCCGAATTGCCTTAAAAAGCACAAAAGTTGACCTTTTTAGACGAAATTCCAAATCCAAACCAAAGATCTCTTTTGTCTTGCTGTTTCAAAGAGA
Source organism: Sequoia sempervirens (assembly GCA_007258455.2). NCBI lineage: Eukaryota > Viridiplantae > Streptophyta > Pinopsida > Cupressales > Cupressaceae > Sequoia > Sequoia sempervirens. The sequence continues at coordinate 4,907 of VDFB02031141.1, read as the reverse complement.
CATGTTGTTTTTGACTGCCACCATTCCATTCATTTCGATTTCATCTTCATTTGTCTTCCATCTTTCTTCCAAAGTCCATTTCATTGTTCTAGGGTTTGAGTTCCGCCATGTCCACTCACGTTGATGCTGATGATGTTCTGACCTTATGGGGTTTTCACCGCAGTCTTGCAGATTCCTGTTCAATGACAGATGAACCAACTTCTCCAGCAGGCAAAAAGATGAAGTATAAATTCGATAAATATCAGAATGAGATTTCTCCGTCTCACGTCGTTCCAAATATCGACGAGATCAAAGACACAGAAATCGGGCATGTTGATATGTCCGAATTTCTTGAAAGAGCTGAGAAATCCACTTCTTCTGATATGCAAAAATTGCTGAGGAGTCATATTCATCTGGTGGCTTCTTTTCCTGTTGCTGCCCTAGAACCAGAATTCGTCCTTGCATGTGCAGCACGCTTTGATAGACAATCCAGAACAATCAAGGATGATGATGGCAACGTAGTTATCAGACTTGATGCTGAAACAATCAATAGAGTTTTCAGAGTACCTGATGCAACTACTTATTCAGAGATTTCATTGAAGAGTGCTCACAGACATTTTGAGCAGAAAAAGAGTGATTGTATTAAACATATCAACTCTAAATGGCTTCTTAAATCACGACCTTGTGTGACCCGTATGCCCAAGTTGTACCGGTCTGATTTTATAGAAGAAATTAACGATATGATCACTCTTCTGAGTAGAATTGCAGGGTTGAAAGTTTCTAATGTGTTTGAAAACTGGATGTATAAGTTCATGGTTGTTATTAGAAAAGCACATCATCCAATTTTCTGGGGAGAAATAATCAGTGACTGTTTGTGTGAACAACTTGCACAGGTTCCTACCACTCTTACCTTCTATATGAATTCATACTTGGTTTATATAGCAGCTTCCTTGAGACATTTTCCAGGCTTATCTCCTGAAGGTGACAGATCCTTGGTGCCTGTATGGAAATATTATGACCAGCTGACTTTTATTCCAAGTCGAGCGCATTATAGAAGGGTTCAAGATGCCTTCTTCGGTTATTTTATGTGTTTGTTTGACAAAGAGTTGGTAAACAACAGGGTGTCTGATGCAGCTTGGAATAAGGTAAATCAATATGGCTGCTTGTTTCTTCAATTTCCTACATTCACTTATATGAGAGTTGGATGCTTTGAAGACCAACCTTATATGCTCCCAAGATATCCAACTGATAAGATCATTCTGATGGAGCTGGGAAGGCAGTTAATGGCAGTTCATTCACGTCAAGCTACGCAACACAAGTCTGGAATTGGTATTTCATCACATAATCCATTGGTAATCGGCAGGTATTCTTTGACAACTTCTTCAAGAGCCAAAGCAATGGAAACTGAACTTCAGGAGATAACATTGAAGAGATTCCAAGCTAGAGTGGATTTTGATTACAGGAGGATGAAGGATAAAATAAAAAGAGCCTCCTTCACTCATGTTCACCGCATTGAAGACATTTCGGCAGACTTCACTGTATAGTTTCATTTATTTAGGTTTAGCAATAAACTCTTGCATGCTTGCAAGACTCATGTTAACTCCAGGTAATTTTATGGTTCCCTACACCTTGGATTTCTATAGATAAGAGCACCCTTGCTCATTTGTAATTAACTTTTGCGTGTGATAGCATACATGCTGAGCCACCTTGCCAGTAGTATTGCTATTCAGTATTTGTTCAAGAACTTCTATTGTGATAATAAATAGTTGAGCTGCTGTGCCTAAATGTTATTATTTTGTACTTGTTCACCTTAGGTAAATATGATTGTTGGTTTGATCATTAATTGCATTGATAGGTCCTTCGTACAATTTGTTGTCCCAGTTATTATTTCATGTTGTGATTAATAAGCTTTGTTTCATATCTACACCTCAGATAGGAGTCGTCTCCTCCTTGGGAATTTAGAAGGTTTATCGTGTGTTATTGTGATTAATAAGCTTTGTTTCATAGCTACACCTCGGATAGGAGTTGTCTCCTCCTTGCGAATTTAGAAGTAAGGTTTATCATGTGTTGTTGTGATTAATAAGCTTAGTTTCATATCTACAACATAGATAGGAGTCATCTCCTCCTTGGGAATTTAGAAGTAAGGTTTATCGTTTGTTGTTGTGTTTAATAATCTTTGTTTCATATCTACACTTCGGATAGGAGTCGTCTCCTCCTTGGGAATTTAGAACTGAAGATTGTCTTATACCAATTCCCTACTCCTAAGTTCTCATGCTCTGTTTCTCTTGAGGAAATAGGATAGTTAAAGCATTTAGCTAATTGTAATTAAGATCTGCAAAACCAGAGAAAATCCTTAGCTGCAATGTATTGGTTTTCTTAACCTTGTGCCTCTTCTAGCTTAGTCAAAGGATTTAGATCATTTACTTTTTCACGCATATCAGCAAAAGAGGGAGCTTCCCCCCCTAATTTAAAGAGCAGTCATTACGCATTGTGCATAGTTGTCTGTTGCCAATCCGCACTCCAGAGGTGCGAATTGTAATGCCAACACATTGAAAAGAAACCAGCAAGAAGATTGAGCAAAAATTGGTGGTTGAATCACATTTGGGTAGATTTGTAGCTAATTTTGGTGCATCTAACGGAGTCTACAAAGGATTAAAAAGAGCTCACCATTGATTTCAAGCAAGATTTAAAAGGTAAGTTAGTATTTTTAAGGTTTTTTTGTTTTTTTATAGAAAAATTATTTCTCTTTTACCTTTCTTTTTATATTTTCTATTTTGTTGTAGTGGACCAAAGAACAAACCCTACGTGTTTTTGTAAAAAAAAAATAGTTTTATAGTTGAACCCTAGATTTTTTTATATTAGTTTAATTATAAACCATAATTGTTAATTTTTTTCTATTTATATGTTATTGCAGTACTCTTTAGATTTATAAATTGTCTTTATCACAATGTCAACCAAAACCCCATTTAGATGGGACCCTTTTTGGAAACATACCATCACTCAAGCAAAGAAAGGAGAGATAACATGTTTTCATTGCAAACAAACTTTGCTTGGTGGGAGGAATTAACAAATTAAAATACCATATTGCACATATACCATGTTGAGATGCTAAACCATGCCCAAAAGTCTCTGCCAAAGTTATGCATAAAATGCAAGTTCAATTAGAAACCTTTGAACAGAAAAAAGAACTAAAAAAGAGGCAAAGAGAGGAGATGGTAGCCATTGGTGGAACTGGAGAGTCTTCTTCTTCCATTCCTCCATTTCGTCCATCTTCAAGTATTGCAATGGCAATGTTAGCATTGGGTGTAGAGTTTATGCATCTAGGTTAGATTCATATATTTTTCCATGCACTACTCTAGGTTCTCAACCATCACTTGAGAGCATGGGTTGAAACAAAAATAAACATGATGCAACTAAAAGTGCAATTGGAGATTTTTGGTTCTACTGCACCATTCAATTCCACACAGCCAAGTAATTCTTTTTTTTATTTAAATATATAGATTGATTATCCATCTCTTGAATTTTTAATTTTAGAAGTATGTTGAATTCAAATTTAAATTCTCAATTTTACAATACTTATTTTATTTAATTTATTTGTGTTAGGTCTCCTTATTGACAAAACATGATAGATGTTATTACTGTTTGCAAGGCGGGCTTCAAAGCCCCTAATGATGAGATAAAGGGCCCCATTTTGTCTCAAAAGGTGGCTGATGTGAAAGCCACAATCAAAGAGCAATGAGAGATATGGAGTAAGAAGGGTTGCACCATCATGACTAATGGTTTGACAGATAAAAAATAGAACATTGTTAAATTTTCTTGTTTCGTACTCAAGTGATTGTATTTCCTAAAATGCATTGATTTAGTGATTAATATTTTTAATTTATACTTTATTGAATCATTGAATTTTTTTCTTGCTCAGGGGGCACATTGTTCATAAAACCTATTGATGCTTTGGGAAACACAAAAAATGTTGAATTCCTTTGTGAAGCTTTGGAGGGAATCTTGGCTGATGTGGGTGAGGAAAATGTGGTGTAGATAGTTACAAATAATCCAGCAAATTATGTTGTTGTAGGTAGACTACTCATGGATAAGCACCCATCATTATTTTGGACTCCCTGTGCTACTCTATGCCTTGACCTCATATTGGAGGATCTTGGCAAAATTCCATGGAACAAAGCATGTGTGGAGATAGCAAAAAAATATTTGTAACTACATGTACAATCATACTTGCGTCCTCAATCTAATGAGGCATTTCACAGGGAAGGATTTGACTCGTCCTGCAATAACCCGCTTTGCAACCAATTTTAACACATTACAATCCTTGTTTCAAGCAAAGGGGGCTTTGAGGCCCATGCTTGTTAGTGAGGAGTGGACTTCCTCATCATATGCTAGGACCAATGCAAGGGTTGATGTAGCTAATTGGATTTTTAATGAACGAAGCTTTTGGTTACTGACCGTGGAGAATCGGAGTATGTGCAAACATCTTATGTTATGGAATTTATTTGAAATTCTAATTAGGATTATACTAAGTTAATTCTTGCTTATATGAATTCAAATTCTGAATTTTGTTAAATGATTAAAGGTTTTGGGCTTTCTTTATGACTCAAGTTAGCCTAGTCAAACTCAAAGGATAATAATTTTGTGCTCATAGAAACCTTGTTGTAACTTTTGGATGATTTGAAAATAATAGAACTTTAAAGTGTTATTTTCTTTATTTTCTTAGAATATGCAATTTATGTTGATGCTTTGTATTTTATGTTGAGTAGATAATGATATTTTTCTTAAAAACATCTAAATTGAATACCATTGGTAAATGGATGGACTTTGTAATTGTATTTTATACTTGTCCATATATTGAAAATGCTAAACAAGGTAGTTGAATCTACTAATTAGAGTTCTTACCTTCTCTTAACCCATGGTGATTTTGT
>VDFB02031139.1:0-18550 GCA_007258455.2 Sequoia sempervirens | reverse complement strand
GCATTTCAATTCGCACCTTTGGAGTGTGGATTGGAAACGAACAACTATGCATAGTTAGACTGCTCTTCGAATTAGGAGGGGAAGCTCCCTTTTTGTTGATTATGCTTAAAAAGAAAATACTAAACTAATTGCTTATCTTTTTATCTCAATTGAGAGCACAAGGTTATAAAACTCTTTGCGTTGCAGCTGAGTTTTTCTCTGGTTTCGTAACTTCAACTACAATTAGGCCTAAACTAATGACACTTCTATCTTCTCGAGTAAATTTAGAGCAAGAGAATTTAGAAGTAAATAGAGAATGGTTGATTAACACAAAGCTTAAATAAACTAATTTCCGAAACACACCCGAAGAATCATTGTACTTTCGGATGAAAGCTGAAATAAAGATTATGAAAGCAAAACATGAAACAATAAAATCGCTTTCAAAATACCCTCAAGAAATGATCCTAACTCTAATGCTTAATTGATAAAGACACTGGTCTACGCTTGAAATATCCAAAGATTCTTGGTTCTCCTATGCCGTAAGTATTAGACATAGTCCCCAGACAGAGCCTAATGTTGTACCCAAAATTAAAAATTTTGCTTCATTAAGGCATTTTGGTAAAAATGGTCAAAATCTTGTAAAATTGTCGTCTAAAGTCAAAAACGTCAAAATGTCTAAAAATAGTAGTTTTCTATTTTTAGAAATTTCTAAAAAGTAAATGGATCATTGTGTTTTTTTGGGTTTATTGTCAAGTAGATGCTTGCAAAATTTTGAAAAATTTAAAAATTAGGGTTTCAAGCCCCTATTTTTATAAAAACCCTAAAAAATAGGATCTTTCCAGAAATGGCTCAAAATGATTTTGATTGGTTAATCTTTCGTCACGATCACACTGGTCTATTCAGAATCATAAAAAAGTCAGTTTTTCTCTGGTGGGTCTATTTCACTTTTTGAAAAGAAAAGTTAGGACCTCTGAGGTCATCAATGGAGAATTGCCAGATACCAGGTGTCAGAATCTAAGCTTCAAACGCTATAGAGAACAATCTATGGCGAAAGATGCTAAAAAAATAGTGAACGACGGAGGGGAATTTGAAAAGTTGAAAATTGCGGAAAATAAACTAAGTCTGGTTTTCGCAAATCACCCACGCGCAACGATGAACGTAGTCAACACATTAGCAGTGGTGACAGACGCAATCGACAAACACCTGAATGATTGGTGTTGGTGTTGCACGATTGGCAGACGGCGAGCGTAGTTGGCGGACGATGAACATGGCTGACGAACGGTGAATGCAAGGCTCGACAAGGTTGAAAATCATTAAAAAATGACTAACTCTGGAGCACAAGAGCACCCCTACTAGCCAGGGGCGCCCAACATTTTAGGCAACCAGATGAAGTTTTTAGTAGTCGCCTTCTCTAAGACATTCTCTTCAGAATTCTTCCAGCCTCGCAACAAGTCGAGCATCCAGTTCACAAGACCTGTCAAATGCCTAGAAATGAAGATCAAACGGAAAATGCTGAAAGTCGAAGAAATAATCAAGAAACTCTAAATTTGACTAAGGCTGGTGAATAAAAGTGCCCCTATTGGCCAAGGGTGCCTAGATTTTTGGACCATCAAATCTAGGTTTTAGGGTTCACGACATCCAAGAGGTCCTTCTCAAATTTGGTTAGGCTTCGTAATGAGTTCGTCAATAGGTTCAATGGAGTTGTCAAAGCAGGCACAATCTCGGATCAAACAGAGATGTTTCAAATGAAGTACAAAGTGAAAATTTTCGAAAAAGTTCCCCAACAAGCCAGGGGTGCCTAGGGTTTTGGACCCTCAGAAACAACTGTTAGAGGTTGCAACACCAGTCAATATTTTCGGAATTCTTCAAGCTTTCCGATGAATATCTCAGCCTGGCCAGAAGATTCATCAGTCATTGACAATTTCAGATTGAGTGGAGAAACGAAGCAGGGTGGCAAATTATAAAAAGCTGAAAATCCTTAAAAAATGGTAAAGTCTGGTGAAGAAAAGCACCCCTGCAAGCCAGGGGCGGCCAAGCTTTCAAGGGGGAAAATGCAATTTTTAAGATTCACAGCTTCCAGGAGATCTTTCTCAGATTTCATCCAGCTCCCCAATGAATCCATCAGCTAGTTCACAGGATTTGTCAAACATCTAGAATTGAAGAACAAATAGATGCATTTCAACAAGCAAAATTTGAAAATCTTGAAAAATGTTCTAGCATTGCAAAGTTGGATGCCTTATCTCAAGGAGGTGTCTGATTCAACTTGAATTAGAAATTTTTGAAAGACGTCTTCATGCTTTGGATGCCCTATTTTTTGGGGATTCTCCGAGTTGATAGATATTTTTACGTGATGACTCCTAAATTTAGGGTTTTCGCGAGTGAACTGCTTCTTTCACCTCCAAACTTTACTTTAGAAGCATTTGGGCTTCTATTCTTCATTATTTTGCAAGTTAGCTTCAATGAGCAACACATAATTTTCTTCTCAACAGCATTTGGAGGATCAAACGAAGGGTGTTTTTTCAGAGTTCTTCATAGATTCGAGTTCAGATTGCACAAAAGAACACCGTTCCAGCATCCATTCTTCCAGGGCATCAATTTTTAGAGACAAAAGGTCATCTTCTCCAAGATTCATAAATCTGGGTCTAATTCTTTTTCAATCTTCTCCAAGATTGGAAATTTTTTTGACTTCTTCAGCTTCCACACCTAGGGTTTCTTGCATGTTCGAGAAAAATCAATCTTTTCAAAAATCTGACAATTTGGGTTTATTTAGCACAAAATTGGCCACACAACCCACATCCCAAATTTTTCCAAAAAATTAGCTTTTGCGGCTTCCACTTTTCTAGGGTTTCTATCTTTTTTAGAAAAAAAACTCATTTTTCCGAAAAATGGATCGATTTGTGTCTCTTCAACACACAGGTGCCTACAAAACCCATATCTCCCATTTTCTCTGAAAAATTGCTTCATAGTTTCTACCTCTGAGGGGGTCTTGCATGTTCTTGAAAATGTCAAATTTTCAAAAAACGGACAATTTGGGTCTATTCAGAACGACACTCCTTACAAAACCCATATCTCAGATTTTTATCCAAAAATCTGTTTTTTTTTGCCTTTCAGGGAAGCTATTTTTAGCTTTTGTGCAAAACTTGTCCGAACATATCCATGTTCATAGCCAAACTCCACAGTTTCATCATGCAATACTCTTCCATTGAGAAAAATCAAGAAATGCGTCAGGATTATAAAGCTGCAGAAGAGACAAAGCTCATCACTCCAGTTATAGAGCCGCCAAAGTTACCAATTAGTGAATTGCCAATTGAAGCATGTAGATATATCTAGGAATAGAACTCAAGTGATGACAATAGTTAACTCGAGGCCTTTTTCCGAGTTTAACTAGCTATCATCTTTTCATGCACATCTATCTTTGGAGATATCTATTGTGCAGTTGGAGTTTTCTTTAGTTTTAGATCAATTAACCGATGTTAGTCATTCTAGTTAACCATTAGTTGTCTTTATTTATACATAGGAATAAATCTTGCAGATTGGAAAGATTGATTGTTAACACAAGGAGATTTTAGGGTTCCCTACTACTGTGTTTGTGTATAAATAAAAACAGCCTTGCTTATTATTTTCTTAACCGTTGTTGCTATAACAAAATTGTTGAGCCTTAGTGCCTGCAAGTTTGCTATTCAGTATCTATTCACTTTGTTCAATGTAATTTGGTTGATCATATATTGTATGCTTGTCTTCTTGCTACAATCTACTATCCCAGATGTGTAATTGTTGTTGGAAATCTTTGAGGAAATAAATCTTATGTCTACCTTGCTTTGATCCAAAGTCTCAAAATCTTTCAATTATTATTGTTTTATGTTTAACTTGTATAATCTCTATTTCAGCCTACATCTCAAAAGTACAATGAGTCTTTGAGGGTATTTTGTAAGTGAGTTTATTGTTTCATGTTTTTCTTTTATAATCTTTATTTCAGCTTTCATCCGAAAGTACAATGAGTCTTCGGGTGTGTTCTAGAAATAAGTTTGTTTAAGCTTTGTGTTAATCAACCATTCCCTGTTTACTTCTAAATTCTCTTGCTCTGAATTTACTTGAGAAGTTAGAAGCGTCATTAGTTTAGGCCTAGTTGTAGTTAAAGTTATGAAACCAGAGAAAACCTCAGCTACGACGTAAAGAGTTTTATAACCTTGTGCTCTTAGCTGAGATAAAAAGATTATAATTTAGTTTAGTATTTCTTTTTAGCATAATCAGCAAAAGAGGGAGCTTCCCCTCCTAATTTGAAGAGTAGTCTAACTGTGCAGAGCTGTCCGTTTCCAATGTGCACTCTAGAGGTGCGAATTGAAATGCCAACAGTGCTGTAAACCTCTGTTTTTTCCTTGGCCTCTTTCCCCTCTAAGTCTATTTCTATATTTGATGCCACAAAATTTTTCCAAGGACATAGAAGCATGGAATTCCTCACCCAAGGATTCATATTCTTGTAAATAATCACCCTATCCTCACCACCTCCTTGCTGTCCCACTTGTTCTCTAGTCCGATCATCCAAAAACTTAGGCTTTAGAGGTCTACGAGTGACTCTACTTGCTATCTTGGGTGTGTTTATAGGTACATTAGAGTTACTACCTTCACACTGGTTGCCATTATGTCCATTGTTTCTATTATTATTTCCATTATGCTCATGTTCACCCTGATTACTTTTAGTATTTGGATTCATTGTTTGCACCATTTGGGTTAGTGTTTGTACTAACTATTGTTGTCCCATAGCTAAATCACTTAGCATACTCAAAATGTTGGGATCCCGGTGTTCCTTCCTGTCATGTCTATCCCCCATGATTTGTTCTTCTAAATCGGAACTAACAACTCCTCTTTCTCTTGTTCTCTTGTAGGTGATGTATTCCCTATCTTCTAGATTCATTAGTGTGCATGCATATAGCTAAAAACCTCAAAACTGATCAGAAATCTCTGCTAATAAAAATTTGCTTCAAAACCCATTGGTTGATCTTCAGCTCTGATACCATTGAAATATTCCAAGGTAATTTCCTATGCAAAAAAATTTAATTTTCACAATATTATGTACTCAGACATTTTGACAAATAGTTTGCCAATAACTTTGTAATATCCTACACTTGTGAGATATTTGCTTAACTGAAAATCTGCCTGAGTTTGCTAGAGTTTTTTCTAGTTTTGAATTTTTTGAAGAAATTGCCAGATAATGCTTAAAATTTACAGAACAAGGAAATGCTGAAGCACAAATATAATATTATATTTGAGTTGTTAATGTCATGAAATTACATTGAAAACATTCATACCCGGATAACAATCTTCTGATCTTGAAAAGTTGATGAAATCCTTATTCTGAATCTCTCCTGTAATCCGATGAAGCACAAATGTGACTTCTGAGATAAAGCCACCAATTAGCTATCCTCAGATGATCTTTCACACCCTCGATAAGCTCGAGACATGAAGTAGCTACGCTCTCCAAGATCATTGCAGCTGAAAACACTAGGTCTCAACCTCCAAAATGTAAAGCACGAAGCCAATTTGATAAAATGATCAAGAATGAATGAAATGCCTTTCAAAGCTTTTATATACTTCTCCTCAAGAGGTCGATTTTCAATATGAGGCCTTTTAATCATTTAAAATATCATTAATATCATTTGTTTTGACACTTTATAATATATCTCATAAAGTGGGTGCCCAACATAATATTATAATGACTTGACTTTATAACATTAAATGGACTTTTATTATAAAGTCGATTTAAGTCATTAATATATGCACTTTATAATTAATTATATTAAAGCATAACTTTAATAATAATTATAATATTATAACTCCATTAATAAACATCATTTATCAACTCCGCTGACACCATAGGCTAGCCCACTGCATTCTCTGCCTAGTTGGATGCCATACTAAAAATAGTAAGGTTGGCCTCTATCAACCCAGTGACTTGCTATAAATAGTAAGTACATATAAATGAAGCCAAAAACCTTTAAAAAACTTAGCCTTTGAATATACCAAAGATCTGGAGAGGAAAACACTGCCAACTGCCAACCTGAAGAGCTCAATTATTGCCCAACTGAACCCTCTAAGCACTAAGCACTAGCCTACGAGGGTCAACTAATAGGCCAATCCTCCAAACTCTGATGCTCACGAAAATGGGGACATTACAGTCCACCCTCCCTGAAATTGCTTGTCCCCAAGCAATCTCCATTGCAAAGAAACTCCACTCCATTGGAGTTCCAAAGGAAGAACTGTGAAATGTTCCACACATCTCTAACCAACTCCCGTAGCACCAACATAAACACAATTGCACAAGGATGAGTAACATACCAACTATCCAACTCATGCGTACCAAATTTGTGCATCAAAATCAGCTCGTGTACAAGTAAATTAAAATGAAACTGTACACGCTGCACACGTTGTAATACCCCTCAATAAGCCCCGTTTGGAATCCTGATGCACCAGAAGGTTCCCAAACTCTGCGATCACTACTCAACTGAATGCCGAGATCCCAAATCAGTCTATAAAATTCCCAACTACTTGTCCACAACACCCACTGGATAGAGATTGAACCTTGCTCAGTATTGTTGTGAACAACTACCTCAACGTAGAGCAATCTACCTATTAGAAAAATCCCTAGATCCCATAACCAGAATGGAAGTCTGTTATGCGTATCATCCTCTTCCGCTGCACTGTCCTGACGTCAACTTCGCCATGCTAAGAATGATGAAGTAACCCATCAGAATCCACCCACTCTGCAGTGCCAATCCTCTCACCACAACTGTAAGTACTACAGATGCCATCATGCCTACTATCACTGCAACCTCTTCGAAGACATGTCTCTAATGGAGATTTCAATGACAAAGAAGTTGCAAACTCTACCTGGTAGACATCTACATGATGGTCATCTGAACTCTGATTCTGCAAGTAATCCTCTAAAAACAACTAAGTCAGATACCTACAACCTCTAGTTCTATCTTCTGAAGATGGCAACTCTTCATCCCACAGTGGATGATAGGAATCTCGAGCCAATGAACACCTACGCCCCATCAAATCATCAACATGTGGAGCAAAGGAGAAGTGTTGAGCACTCCTCACTATGTAGTCAAGATAAAATGCTCCTCCCTCTGTCCATGGCTGACCATCATAGTTATGGGGAACACACTCCTCATCTCTCTCATCATTCTCATCATTGGAATCAGAAGGTGGCTCACGTCTCTAATCCTGAACAACTAATTGGGTAAATGATCTGCCAAGTTTCTCCGTGTACCCAATAGCATACTCCCTATCATGAAACAATTGGAGATATTTTGACTTTATCTCCTCCAAAGCACTCTGGATAAACAACAAATCATGAATTGATCCTGTTTGTTGTGCCGGAACTGGTGACAATACTCGAATTGATCCGATCGCCTTTTTTCTTTCTTCCATCCTGGTATGCATGGGGGCCTGCATCTTAACAATTAGCTGCATTCCGAACCCCTTGGCTTCGCACTGGGCCGTTTCAGTCTTCAGAGGGATAAAATGGAAGCCCCACATCTTGTAGTAGTATTACCATCATTCCTTGCAAGCTGAAAGATTTGCCGGGATGGGTGGGAAGATATAGTTGGCATCTGGGTTGGCCGCCCTGCCCTAGTCTTCAAGGAGAGGAGCGGCTCGAACCGATGATGATTGATCATGCTCCGGAAGAGCCATTTCTTCTTGTGTTCTCACCCAACAATTAATCCACCCATGCCCCCCTGCATGCAGGGGGGGAACTATAGGGCCGTTCTGTTGTTGCTATTCGTCTCTATTCCCAATGCAGGGCGAGAAGTTGAAAAGAAAAGGAGTACGGATGGGAGCATCGAACTGAACCTGCTCTTTAGAAGGTGAGTACCAGCCGAGACCCCATATTGTCTCTCCTAAAATTCTGCTCTCCAAAGTTGGTACTCAATAAATTTATCAATGCAATCAAAGCGAGATAAGGTTGAATCAATCTTCTCTCCTATAACCTTCAGCTGATCTCTCCAACTCTGTGGCTCAATAAGCTGTCGATCAAGATCAGTTGGATGGGATGTAACCTTTGATTTGCTTCCAGGAGAGGGAAACAAATCCACACAAGAACTGGTCTCCACACTGGATGATGCCCTGCATATATCCTGTGAAAAAGATGGAATAATGTTGTGTGCAGTCACACAACTCTCTGCAGAATCAACCACCTCATCACACAAGCTATCAATATCCTGCTCTACATCACTTGTAACAGGTCTATCCTTAGAGACCCCTGAAGCTACACATGGTTCCCTGCTACTCTCTACCAATGCACTCATCCCATCTATATCACCTGCACCAATAAGAGTAATGGATGTAGTCACATCCTGAAAGTGCTCCTTACTGATATCCATGGCTGTATGCTCATCACCAGTAACTGCCATAGATAACGGAATTGTATCTGTTGGTGATGAAGATTGTGCTAAGCTTAACTCCACGGTAAGCTCATCTATCTGTAACTTTGACTCTTGAAGAGCTATCTAAGCGCTCTTCAAAGAGTCCATGGTGACCTCTAGCTCATAAGTGAGCTCATCAAACTCCTCCTCTTTCCCTTTTAGAGCATCATAACAAATTCCATCCCACTCGAGAAGATAATCTCTATTAGCTAGTAACTGTAGATAATTGTGTTTCATTATCCCAAATGCTTCTCTAAGTGCATGAAACTCTGTAAGGGAAAATCCACTATCACAGTGCTCGTCTGTCACAGGAGCACTCCAACCATAAGTTGCCAACATCTGCCGAGCAACATCAAAATGTTCTAACGCTGTAGCAATCATACTGTCATTAACCTTCAATTGTCTTGCCAAACGATAATACCCCTATGACACATCACCTCCACACAAATTTTCTGATTTATAATCAACACTATGATAAGAGGCTGAATTATCACTTACTGTCTAGTGACCAACATTATGTGTGCCTTCAACTTTGCACACATCATCAACTAGGGTACTAACGTTATGTACCTCATGGGACGGCTCTAATGGCATGGTAGAAGCTGCTGATTTGACAGTATCTTCGCACGCTCTTTCTTCCAAAGTAGATTCAAGTTCAACCAAAGAGCTATCCTGGGATCCATCACCTTTAAGTGCATTTTCTGATTTATTTCCAAGGTCTGATTTACCAAATCAGACTTGTCGTGGCATGAATCCTCAACACACAATGCATTAGGAACACCCAAACCTTGAGTGTTTGCCTCACAACCATCATCCTCATGTGTAATGGCTGTAAACTCATGCTGATGCAAAGAAATCAGACTTCTGTCACAAAAATCCGAATTGTTCTCATGGTTGATAACAATTCCCTATGCGCTGAAAGTATCTTCAAGGGGTTCTGTCAAACTCTAATCATAATGTAAAACTTCCTCATCGACAATCACTTCAGTTTTGAACCCTTCTTCCACCAACTCCTTGTTAACTTTCCTAATATGTTCATCCATAGGAGCTATCTCACACTCAGAACCAAACTGGTTACCTGTAGGCTGAAAATCACTTCGAGTCAATTCTTTTCCCTTATCCTTCCGCTTAGATTTTCCAAACATCCTTAGAAATCCCTGTTGCGTTTCCGGATCTCTCATCAAATCATACAAATTTTGCATCAAGTCAATCGTGGATTTATCAAAAGCCATCTTTCACATGAAATTGCACCTTTGTTGTATACCTGTTCTTTTACTTTGAAGCTTTTCAAATTATTTCAATGGGATTGACAGTACAAGCACGTTGTCAACAGTTAACCAATCAAAAGGCCCGTACTTAATTTCCAATTCGTGTATGTAATGGACTCAGCAGTATGACAGTTTTTAAGATCAAATATGAACGATTTCAGTTAAGACAACTAAATGCAGCAAAAGATAACTAATATTTCTGAGAAGCTACAGCAACAAAATCTGAACTTTATGCATAGCAGGAATAATTCCCAGCATGCCTAGATTGACTTCAGCAGTGACTATTCAGATATCTCAATACTCAGAAATGAGTTTCAAACTATACATATATTTCTGAACTTAGTCAATATTCAGAAATTCTTTTCTCTCAAATGCACAGAATTAATATTGCAAACTGATTCAGACTCTCAGAAATTTGTAAAAGCAGATTACAAGAAGTGTATGCACCAATAAAAGACTTTAAGAGTATGCCCCACTTTCATAAACTCAGATTGACAGTACAAACAGATGATTATGCTTTGTAGGTGTCTAAATAACTGAAAAGTGCAATGCAAATTATCTCAGACCTGTTGAATTCTCCAGAACGAGCCAACTAAGCTTCAAAAAGACTGTTGACTAGCCAGCGTGAAGGTGGCGGCACATACAAACAAATCATTGTGATTTTGTTCCCTTTGCCTCCTTCAATGTTTTTTTGTCTTTAACCTGTTTTGTCTTTTTTGCTACAGATTTCTCTTTTCTCAACTGATCGATTGTCATATTTTCCTCCTGAAAGAATCGGCTGCTATGTTTGAGTATCGACAGCTAAGGAAAATAAAGTTGTTTGTCTTTTACTTGATTTGTTTTTATTTTCCTTTGACTGGTCCGATTTCTTTTACTCGGGTGATTCTAAGTTTTTGTCTTATATGGGCTTGATAAAATATTATCAGCTCTTCACAAATTCAAACTCCCCATTTTTTCTATAGCGGCTCCTCCCAAAAGAATCGGTGGCTAGCTATTTAGAAGCTGGCATACACACAGGACCCGCAAGCCTTCACATAATCATACGAGCTATATATTTTTGAATCATGCTGACTACTACAAGCCAAAACCTTTCCACGATTTGTTTCTTCTGACTGCTCGTCTTTTCCGGAAACGAATATATATTCTCTTCCTTTCTATGTGCCACCCGCTAAATATTGAATCATCAATTCATTAAAATCCCATGCCTCCCATACAACCCGTCACTATTCCAAAATCATATCATTATTATCTCAAAAAGCTCCACGATTTGTCTTATTTGCAATCTCGCTTTATTTGGCGACTCAAAATGTTATGACCCTCTTTTAAATATGTGACCACTTGAATATGGCTAGCAGACTTGTTTGCAATCCATGTCTCCTTCGTTAGAGTCCACAGGCTTTAAAATAAAGTGAAATATACCAACCAATTTTTTCCCAAGATTTACACAACACAAACCAGCACTACGCTAATTGATTAGCGTTAGCTCCAAAATGATATTCAAATTAAATGAACTCAACGCTAAGAAAGCTCACCAAGATCCTTTAGAAGGCGAGGTGATAGCATATGGCAGAGGAGACTGAACAATAACTGGAAAGCAAATTACAACTGAATATAAATAGGTGGTGAACCAGCCATGAGAGATATCCACTCTTCCACTTATTCAGTGGGGTGAAAAGATTATAAAGCAAAATTAATTCATCCGCTGCGGTGGGCATCCACTCAATAGTGGGAATTCGCCACTTCTCAATGGGTGATAAATGAAGGATTAAATTGTTCTTTCTCCACACTGGCGGTAAACCATCCAAGGGTTACAATGTTTGAATTAAGCATAAAGTAAATGCAAAAATGAAGATGACTAGAACAGTACTATTGTTTTCATCTTACAATGTACAAAATCTGCAAATTACAAAGTGCTAATGCTAGATAATCAATGCCAATTGATGAGGGATTGTTTCTCACACCCCTAATCTTCTCAATTACAAGAGTAGAAGCCAAAATCTGAACTATCATTAATCTGATATAAATTACCAGCAAACTGAAAGCTTATAACAGCAAACTAAACACACCAAAATGCTCACCAAATCCACAAATCTCCTCCAAATGATCAGAAAATGATTGTAACAGCTTCCAAGGAGCATGGCGCCCAAGAACCATCTTTGAAATGGCAGCAAAACCTTGGATATTATTTATACACGCATTTCCAAGCAGCCCAACAATGGTATGGCCTTCCTGGAGGGGCGAACTTCAAGATAAAATCCAAATCTTCACCATAAAATCTGAAATTGCACAGAATGGGTCGCCTCAAGCATAGGAAGGATATGAGCAAACACCCACAATGGAAATAAAATCTTACAAAAGCCTGCAAGTGAAAACATCCTTCAACCATGACTGAACCAGCAAGCTAAAAACTGAAAATAATATCAAAATTCTTTAACATTGAGGCTCTATCTGCTAGTTTGGTTGAGAAGCAGCCAATAAACCAACTAGGTGTTATCTTTCAAACACAAAATTGGACAAATGCTAGGAGGTAAGCATTCCTCGAAGCCAAATTCATGAAGTCATTTCGACAGTATAACAATAGCATAAAATGATGGATACCCAAATGCTGGAGCAAACCTTGGTTATATAGAAAACTGGAGGTGACATTTCAGCTTCTCAAATTTCCCTCCAAAAAGGGATGCCCTTGCACCCTTTCAATATTTTAAATTTCAAAAATATTTAATTCCCTCTAGAATGGTGTCCATTTTCAAGGCATAATAAAACATTATTAAAATATCAATTATTTCCTTCATGTGGCGTCCACCCCTTTAATGACCACCTTTTTAACACAACTTCAAGTTGATACACTAGGCCAAGGGGTCAATTTAAAAATATAACATTAATGCCTTGTGATGAATTATTTCTCCAAATATTGCTCTAAAAAACCAGAATCAAAACCAAACAACTGCTCCAACTAAAAAGGAAACTTACTGAAGTGTTGTCAACTGAAACACTGCCAAAAATAGAACTTAATAAAAATAGTAAATTCGAAGAAATGCCCAAAAACCTCCAATAAGGAAACCCCGATTTCACCTCAACGAGCCTACAGGCTTCCGGAATAGACTGATGAGCAACTGAAGAACACTGATGTGAAGGGGACATTATAGTCCAG
The DNA here is from genome assembly GCA_007258455.2 of Sequoia sempervirens. Classification (NCBI taxonomy): domain Eukaryota; kingdom Viridiplantae; phylum Streptophyta; class Pinopsida; order Cupressales; family Cupressaceae; genus Sequoia; species Sequoia sempervirens. The sequence continues at coordinate 5,723 of VDFB02031139.1, read as the reverse complement.
AGATATCTTTTTAAATGCCGATGGGCCTTCTATGGCCTTTCGTGGGCTAAGAAATATTAATATATTTTTTACATAATATACTACTATTTTAATTTATATTAATATCACAATAAAATTTGTATGTCATAATTTATATTATATAATATCATTATTAATATTATATTTGTCTATATTGTTATATTTGATTATTATAATCATAATATTATTTCATGATAATTATAATTATAATATTATGTTTTTGATAACTAATATTAAATGGTTAATATATTTTAATATGTATTTTATTTATTTACTTTCTATTTGATACATTATTTGATATTTGTAATGTCACAATTTTGGGGACATGACAGTCCACCCCTTTAATGACCACCTTTTTAACACAACTTCAAGTTGATACACTAGGCCAAGGGGTCAATTTAAAAATATAACATTAATGCCTTGTGATGAATTATTTCTCCAAATATTGCTCTAAAAAACCAGAATCAAAACCAAACAACTGCTCCAACTAAAAAGGAAACTTCTTCAAGTGTTGTCAACAAAAACCTTTGCCAAAAATAGAACTTAATAAAAATAAATTGAAATGCCAAAACCTCCAATAAGGAAACCCGATTTCACCTCAACGAGCCTCTGGGGCTTCTAATAGATCGATGAGCAAGATCATCGATGTGAAGGGACATTACAGCAATCTGTCTCAAACTGATCTTTCTAGTGACCGTTGGCCTTTTCTTTGGGAACCCGAAGGCTAGTCGGAAGATAAATTAGGGTTTCCTATTTTTGAGGAGGTCCTTGTTCAGGGATGATGGATTCAATGGCGGATTCTTTCTGGGTTTTCAGAGAGCTTCGCAGGGGTATGTTCATCTCGGCATTCCGAGCATTTTCTGGAATTTACTATTTTTAGTAAATTCTATTTTTGGCAGTAAATAGGATGGTCTCAGGCAGTTGACCTTCCCCTTCAGTTGACTCAAGTGGCGTATTCAGTTTCGGGTTTCAAAATGCAGTTTTGGGAAGTTGAGCTCATTTCACTTAAAAAATAACATTATAATTTAAATGTTATTTTATCACCTTGGCCTAGTCGAATGACTTAATGTCATTTTAAAAGGTGGACTCAAAGGGTGGCGCCATCATTAAGGATATATTTAATATTTGATGAATTCTCCAAAGTCAATGCAAGTTAATTTGGGCGCATTTATCAAGGTGATGATTTGATTAAAATATTGAATTTAATTAAAATGGTCAATATTGAATTTGAAGGAAAAAGGACGCCATTTCATGAAGGGAATTAGGGTTTTGACTTGAAGAAGAGTTTAGGGTTTCGAGAAGTCAACAAGAAGTTATAAAAAGGAGGCATTGAGCATCATTTCACATCTTTGGTCTATGCTAATGTTATGCTGCCGAAATGGTTGCGGAATTGCTTCGAGGAATGAATGCCTCCTAGTCTGGGCTCGACTTCGTGCTTGAGAGACAGCACCTAGTGGAGAGGTTTGCTTAGTTGAGTGTTTTGTAGTAAGTTTTGCATTTGTAGTTCAATTTCTAGCATGTTAATGAAGTTCTGGAGTTGCTGATTTAGTATAGCTGCATGTTGTATTTGCTCATAAGTCAAAAAATAAAAATATATTCGTTCTGGGTATTGGCTAGAACCATTTCTATGCCCTAGGCGCCCATTTGTGCAAATTTTGGTGATTTATAACGAAGAATCTGATTTTATCTTGTTGGTAGAACATTTCTAGAGGTTGTACCATTCTGTTCCGCCTGGCAAGTGTTTAGAAAAAAAATACTTCAATTTGTCAGCTGTTTCTTTGTCTAGTCTTCATTGTCATCATCCTAGCATTCGTTTGCATCAAGTCTCATGTCATTCTGACAAGTATTGAGTGAGTTGTGAGCATTTTAGTGGATTTTAGGGTTGCTGGTTTTGCATTTAAAGGTGCAGATCTGATTTGATCAGAATTTTAAATCTGGTTTTTGAGAGAAGAAATCAGTTTGGTATTTCCATTAAGCAAGGAGAATTCTATATCTAAATGCTCGTTGAATTGTTCTAACTCTATGCTCTTGGCAGGCGAATTCTCTATCATATTGTAAGCTGACAGTAGTACTGGCAGCAGTTCTTAATCTTGCTTAATATTCTGATTTGTAACGCTTATTTTCATTTAAGTTGTTGTAATAGATCTATCTCCGCCCTATAGTCGCTACTATCCCATCCCGGGTTAGCAAGCACATTCTGGGTGTTGAGTAGTTTCATTTCTCAGCATCTTTCTTTCAAGCATCGTTTTGTTTTCACTCCGTCATATGGTCGCCCCTCACTCCGCTTTGGATTGGGTAGCACATACTTGGCGTCGAGTTCCTTTTCCAGCATAAGCAGTTTATTTTAGATCCTCTGACCAATGCTCACCATCATCGGTGCCATTCTGGTTAGAGTTGCTTTCTTGCACGTTTGGTTTTCTCATCTAACCTTAACGGGTGCACTGCTTTGTAATGTTGTAATTTGTAAATTGAAAAACGAAAAAATTTGGCTCGGAATATTCCAGTGGTATCAGAGCCAAGATCCTGCCATCCTGTGCCCATCAGTGTTCACTTGACAGAGAAAGATGACTACAGAGAAGTCTCTACTTGAGTTAATGCATGATGTGTATACGCTATTGAAGGATCCAGAGTTAAGGTGTGGAATCAGAAAGATTTATGCTAAATCTGAGAAGTCGGATTTGATTGGGGTTTCTAAAGAATGTCAGTTCAAGAGGAAATGTGAACACGAGGCTGACATACTCTACAGAGATTATCAGAGCTTGACAGATGAGATTAAGAACGATGTTTCATTTGACACCTTTTTGACTTGTGAGGGGGATTATCACCCTGGGAAGCGGGCTATGGTCAACTACATCAAGAAAATGATTAAGGAGGAAGCAGAACATGCCATGGTTGCAGGTGCAATGAAGAAAGAAGAAGTGTCTGTTTGTGGTTTGCAGCCCACAAATGAACATGTCGAAGAGAAAAATCAGTCAACTAATATTGAAGAGGGCCCCAGCAAGGTGCTCATGTCACCTCAAAATGATCGTAAGTTTGATATAGAAACCTTGACAGTTGAGGAATGTATGGGAGAGCCTCATAATACTTCCCTAGATTTGCATGTGACAGCAAGTGATGATGTTGGTGATGAGTCTAAGGAGTTCATGCAAGATCATACTGAAGATTTGATGAGGAAGGATTTTCCTCGTGTTGCTGTCTTAACGTCCCAAGAAGTCTCACATGAAAAAATCAGCAACATACTCTCACATGAGGGTTCCATAGAAGATAATGAAGATGAAGTTTTTCAAACAACAAACATTGAAGATTCTTCACTTCATTTCGGGGGTGACATTGTTGGTCTTGGGATTGATCAGCAAACTGAGCCATTGGAGAGAAACCTTTTGGATGATTTCAGCTTAAGTGAATTAGGACTTGACTTATTCAAAGAGTCATCACTACAAGGGGAGCATGATAAGTTTTTTCCAGTTGATCATCTTAATCAGCCCACTAGCATTTGGGATCCGGGTGTGTTGGCATCAAGTTATGTTAAAGAGCCTATGTGGGATAAGTTTCCCTTTGATCCTGATGAAGAACAAGAACCAGGTTGCACAGTAGACTATGAGGTGGCCCTTGGAGGAGAAGTTGTCTTTGAAGAAGAAGATTGTTCCACAAAATTCCATAATGATCTCTTTGGAGTGGTTGCAGCCACTAAAGAGGAATTTGTGGTTACAGAAACTTTCCGAACAGCAGACAAATATGATTCCTTGAACCGGTTGGATGCTGATCTAATGTTTGATCAAGGAGGCAGTGATGAAGAAGAAGAGCTAGAAGACCATATGGCTCTTGAAGATGGAGAGTTTGAAAGTGTTACTAAACACAAATCAGATTTATCAATGCACGAAGCTGATTGCAAACAATGGGTTGAAGAATTTGTGGAGTATGATGCTTTTTATGATGATGAGCATTCTCTGCTAGTTGGTGGTGAAGTACAAGAATGTTGGAGTAGTAAAGAGGGCAGCAAAGGCAAGGAACGAAGTTCTGATTTTCAGTTGCAGCCTATCAGCAGTTCACCGTCTTTGCATGTTCATGAGTGGGAAGATCAATGCAAGGTATCTTTTGGAAAAGAAGTACAAGCGCTATCCCTATTTGATCGTACACACAATTTGGTTGATGATATCTATTGGAAGGCTCAATCTGAAGAGAGACGAAGTGGAGTTAAGGATGAAGTTGCTCTTCCTAACTTGCAACTTATCAGAGGCTCTTTGGAGACATTGAAATCAGCATACATACACTTGATTGAAGATCAAGATCATACCGTTGAATCTGCAAAGAAGGCCATCAGTGTTTTCGAAGAAAGGGAGAGTATGGTTGATGTGCTCACCTTGGAGCTTAAATCAACAAAGGACAATTTGAAGGAAACTCAGTTGGCTCTAAGAAAGGTTGAAGACCAGTTAGCAGATTTCAAACTTTTCAAGGAGCAAGAGGATGCACGAAGAGCTGGAGAAATCAAGCAAGTAATTGATGAGATTGATAGTCTTCGAGAGGAGTTTAATCTTGAAGGTTTCACAAGAAAATCAAAGGTTGTATGTGCAGATTTGGAGCAGCAAGATGAAAGGAATGACTTTCAAGTTTATGACAACCCTCTTTTTCAAGAAGGTGATGAGAAAAGTTATGAAAATCCTCTCTATGAAGTAGAGGATGAAATGGAGAATGAAACTGATTCTGGTTTTCAGTGCTTGGATGCTTTGATATCACTCCATGAAGATGTGCCACGTATGTTGAGTAGTAAAGAATGCTTAAGAGGAATTGAGGATGCAGTCTTCACTTTGGAAAAGGGACCAAAATATCGTGATTGCACTCTTGTCAATCCATTCCTTTGGTTGAGTGATGCTAGTCTGTTCTGGGAGTTGAATTTGAAGTCATCATATGTTTCATACTCCAGTGTTCCGGAAGCTTTCATGGATAGGTTTCAAAGGTTCATCAGAGGGAATGCAGATTTTACAAGTATGCACTTGATTTTGACCAACACTCAGAGATGTGCTATGTTTTCTTGCCGGAGTGTTGGAAATTATTTTCAGTTGGGTATCCAAGCTTGGGATTCTCAACATGGGTTGATGGAGCATATCGTTTTTGGAAAGAAGAATTTATGGAGGAATAAGAATCAAATTTTTAGACCTTTTGGCGTTGTTCCCTTTAGCAGCTTCTTGATGGTTCCATTTGTTCATCAACAAATGGATTGGAGAGAGATTTTGAGCATGGGTTGGAGAAATGAACGATTGGTTGCTCTGGAATGTGTTTTCCGGCTAAGACCTGGACAGATTTTGAGACTCGAGCTTGCTGGTTTGAGGCAGACCAGCCCCCTTACATGTTGCGTTTCTCGCATTCAAGAGAGTTGGTTCATCACTCCTGATCAAAGAGGTGGTAGTGCTCTCATGGAGATGAATCTAGTGTGTTTTCCAACCACCTTGGAGGTGTCACCTTGCAGCTCGATGGTCATCTCAAATGCTCACGTTGGGGATCTTGAGTGGTGTTGTTGTTTTCCTTTGGGTAGGACTCGAGAATCAGATTGCACTACGCTGATCCTAGTCTTGATCAGCAGCAATTATTTGTTCCTTCACACTTTTCCTACTCTCCAAATTCTTCTTATGATGGTTGATGGTGTAAACTTTGACAGTTTACTCTCAGTATTGATTCATGACCGCAGTAGCTCACATGCTTTGGTTCAC
>VDFB02031138.1:0-55638 GCA_007258455.2 Sequoia sempervirens | reverse complement strand
GGGTCTGCTTCTCAATGTTGGACCGCTTTTATTAATATCACCAAGCACCTGGAGATGCCTTCTTACAATATTCAAGCTTCAAAAACCTGCACAAAATTCCTCACAATCTCTCACTTTTACAATTTTGGTGTATAACAACACTTTGCAATTCTTCCTCTCAAAAAGAATTCAACTCTCACAAAAGAATTATTTCTCCAAGTAGACTTGCTTTTTTTCAAGCCAAAACTCTCCCCCTTTTATACAAATTTATTTGCTAATATGAGCTAAAACCATATTATTTGCAAATATACCCATATCTCCTATTACAAGAAAAAAAATCAATAATATCCTCCTTTAATAATTTTTGGAAGGATAATATCCCCTCAAAATAATTCTCTTTCCATTTGAATGGTTACGAATGGATTTATTCTCTATTATTTAGGGAATATTTTATGTAAGGTTTTATTTGACCCCTTAATTTAGGAATACTATTCCTAATATTTCCGTGTAAAGGAAAATATTCTAGGCCTCTAAAAATATGGGATAATTTAGGCCTCTAGGAAAAAGGGATTTAGCCTTATTCTAAGGATTTGAAAAAGCAATTAAATCTTTTAGAGAAAATGGTGGGTGGTGATCCCACCATCCTCTCCTCCTTTTAAGTTTTTCCCCTAAAGACAAGGGGGACTTCCCATATAAGGTGGGATACCCGCTATTCCTTAGGTGGCATCCCACTTTAATAGGTGGTGCCCACTTTATATATTTTTTTCTTTAACAAATATGGTTTAATCCATATTTATGCCATGTCACCACTTGCCACATCACCATGATGACATCATCATTTTGACTGGTCAACTCTTTTTGTTTGCAAACTTTGACCGGCTCTATTTTGCTCATACGGACTCTATTTTTGAAACCGAATATAGTTCCTGAATTAGTGCGATGAGCTCTACAACTTGGTGTCATTTTTTTTCTCATTTTGAGATAATCAATTTTTTGCCTTTTAGAATGCCTGATTTGCCTGTTTGACCGAACCTTTGACTGCGCATAACTTTTGCATACGAACTCCTTTTGAGCCCATTCAAGTTGCATCAGTACCATGTCAGTGAGCTATGCGTGATGATGCTAGTTTCATGAGATTCTGAGATTGTGAAATTTTTAGGTTTTCCAGGATCCACCTGGATCATTCCTCCCCATTGAGAAGCTTTTGGACCTCCAAAAGGTCTATTTTATGTACAATTTCAGCTAGGGAAATGTCACCCCACTTGCCCAGTATCATCTGTCCTTGCTGGAATTCTGTACACCTGACTCATCATAACAATAACCAAAACTGCACCGATATTGTTAAGTACATTAGCCATATACACATCCACATCCAATGTTGCCGCTACCAACCATACATTGCTGAAAAGTAGAAGGCTAAATAACAAAATTGAATTTGCAGACGAGAAAAAGAATGTACCAATATCATGCTTGTCTTTCATAATTGGAACAACCTTAGAATTATACATGCTCTTATGCAATGACACTTCTTGTGGTACAGACGTAAGTGCCAAATTATTGCTTGCATTAACTACCCTTTTCAAATGTCCCATTGTCACAAAAGACTTACCAGTCTTAATTGGATGAGAATGCACAATGTATTCAATTCCTTCCTTAAACAAGTGATATTGATTATGTTCCCTATAGAAGATTGCTTTCCTATCATACAAGTATGGGCTACCCAACACAATTCCACAAATATCAAGTGGAACCACATCAAATTCAACCTCATCTATAAATTTAGATGTTATTGCAAATCTTAAATTGCATTGCTTAGTTACCCGCAATTTGTTATCATTGCACACCCAACCTAATGGATAAGGGTTTTTATGTGGCTTTGTTTTCAATCCCAACTGTTCAACAACTTCTTCTGAAATTAGATTAACTTGGGACCCACTATCTATTAGTGTATCAATCTTAGTGTTCTTAGAAATCGCCCTTATATGAAACAATTCACATATTTTTCTATCTTCAGGAACAACATGAATTTTTGAAGTAGAAGCACATGAAACATCAGTGACAGATTCATTACCAAAAAAAGCTTTACCTTTCAAACCCACAATTGAAACCTTTGATTCATCACTGTAATGAGCCTGCTCAAATCTGACCTCAAAGTGCAGATTGAAGACTCAAGGAATTTCGTCAAACACTTCAAATGAAAACCTTCAACTTGCTGGTCCGTGGTTACAGTCTGATGTTTGCTTGATAAATACCAAATGAAGACTTCCAATGATCACAATTCAACACTATGATGTCTAAACTATCATCTAGATGCATATGCAACCTCCCTTTAACATTTATAATGCTCATATATGAATTCTAATCCACCTACAGCCAACTGGTAATTTGACAAACAATTGGCATGCATGCTAATGCACTACTCTAGAAGACTATTTTAGCAACTATGTGACACCAACTTGTTGCTTTCTTATTGTATTTGCAAATTCATATACAATGTAACATGAATTGTCCAAGACTCTTTGGCAAATATGAAGATGTAACAATAATGCCAAGTCTGAAATTTGATGACAAGTCTGAGTACAAAGATTAGCTACAGCTGCAACTTATGCACTTAAAAATGACAATGCAATTTATGCTTCTTTACAATGATATAACTATGACTGCCCCTCCAAGACTGAAATTAATACAATGATAACAGCAGATGGCCAAGACTCTTGGCAAGTACAATATGAATAAATGCTTAAGACTGTCATCTACAGCCGTACCATCTCATTATGCAACTAAATTGACAACTAACATGCAAGGGACAAACAATGGAACCTGGAAATGAAGTCGCCTTGGTGCTGTGATGAGAAGCAAGCAATATCTGATTTTATTCATGACCTTTCAGCTCCAAATCGTGCCTCAGACCCAGCCGCCCCTGTCTGATATAAAGGAATTTATTATAAATAGTTCTCAGCCTCTACGCCCTCCAAAATGTATCCATGTTCATCTCCAAACCCTCCTATGAAGTGCGCCCAAGGAAGAAAGAGGAATCGAACCAAGATAGAGGAGTTACAAGCAAATTCGTGGGTCTTCACTAGCTGGTAATGATGACTGGTAACAAAAACCAGAATGCTGGTATGATGACTCAAGCTCAAAAAATATCTCCAACTCCCTAAATTCAAGCACTCCAAACCAAGACCCAAACCAATGGATATCGTGGCCACAACAAGCAATATCCTGGAAATGAAGGCGCCTTGAAGCTGTGATCAAAGTACTGTAGCACAGGGTACTATTCACGGAACTGTACGCGGTACTGTAGCGACTACTGTAGCGCGGCACTGTAGCAAATCGCGGCACTGTAGCGTTACTGTAGCAGCCAGCAAATAAAAAATATTCCACAATAAATCTTTAATGCCAGCCAACTCCAAAATTGTATGTCTTCAAAATTGGCCTTAGGCCACAAATTTCTGCCCTAATGAAGTGACTGAAGTATCACCTCCAAGCTGCAATAATTCAGGTGATATTTCACACCCTCAAAATTGCTATCAATGGGAGTTTTCGTTCCCAAAGACAAATTGATTATCTGCAGACCACTTGGCTCCACAAATACTCAAGAAGAAATCAACAATCATCAACATCAAATCTGCCTGATGAGAAATGAGCCCTCAATGCCTATTTATTCTTTTTCCTCAATAGGTCGGCCTCCTTCTAGAACTTTCCCAAGTCACCTTCTAGAAGGAATATTATTTTATTATTTTATTATTTTGCACTTTAAAATAATTGTTCATAACATAAAGTGCAAACATAACATTAGTTTATAACATGAGGTTTCTAAAAATAGAAACATATCATTAGAACACCTCCATATGAAGAATAAATCACCAAATGAGCCAACCAAACAACTGGGTAATTGCCACACGATCCTCTTATCAAGTCCCATTAGCCTAAAAGGATCAAGAATAGGCTAATTCTGCCAAAATCCATTGCTCATGAAAAAGGGGACATTAAACCGATTCCATACCAAGGTCTTGCACGATAGTATGGACTTCTGCTTACCCTTTCGATCCTTGAACCACTTAGGCTTCTGATCAGGATGCAATTTCCAACACTTCGCATCTTCGTGCCCTTGCTTCTTGCAGTGTGAGCAATAAGGCCTCTCATCCTCCTTCTTTATAGTAGCGGTTTGTTGTGATTTCTCCTTCCATTTCTTGCTGCTTTTCTGCTTACTGGAGTCCAACAACAGATTGTCTTGGCTATTCCTTGAGCTTGTTTCCAAATGGATAGCTTGCACACTAACTTCATCAATGTTAGTTGGATTAAACATAAGTATAGTATGTTTCAAATTCTCACGTAATCCACCTATATACTTTAACAAAGTTTCTTGCGTGTATAAAGGAATGCCCAACATTAAAGCCCTCTTCCTAAACTCCTGTGTATATTCTTGCACACTTTGTCCTTTCTCTTGCTTTAATGATTGCCAATTCATCATTGCTTTTTGCATATGCCCTAATGGATAGAACTGTTTCTTTAATGCAGCTATAAACTCAAACCAAGAAGAAATAATTTTGCCATAACGACTTAGATCCTCCTGTGTTCTACTCTCCCACCAAATTAAAGCTGTGCCTCCTAGGCGAAGAGTAGCTAATTGGATTTTTTGAGAATCCTCAGTAAACTTCTGAACTCTACAATAAACTTCAATTTGTTTTATCCAATTATCAAGTTTTTCTGCATCTAGTTCTCCATTATAGATTGGCAAATCAAATTTAACATCAAGTTTCAACAAAGGTGAATTAACTTCAGATTTCACAGGTTGTTTCTTTTTGGAAGAGTTAGACGAAGAAGAAGATGAAGATGAAGAAAATGAGGAAGACGGGGATGGAGGTTCAGGAGGGTCACTACCACCTCCTACTCCTTTACCTTTGTCTTCTTTCAACGAGGATTCGGCTTCCTCCTTCTTTCTAGCCTTGCTTTCCTTTTTCCTTTGTTGCTCTTGCCTCTCTTGGAAAAGAACTTCCACCATAGCCTTCATTTCAAGAAATGCTTTCTCGAAAGCTTTCTCATCAAGCTCTATAGGACTTTGTTCAGCTGCCATCTCTACTCGTGGAAAATTCCTTCGTTTTCCAATCTCAGGATTGAACTCTGTAAGTGCACCTTCTCCTTGCTTCAATTTCAACCTGGTTAACATTCACTTTTGCAATTTCCTTGCAAAATGGGCTCTGATACCAATTTGATCTGTAATTAGAGGTTTACAAAATAACTTGCAAATTAATCCTAATTACAATTTTTCCCCGATCTAGACAGAATTGCGTGATTATGTTGTTTAACCATTGAAATTACAGACTAAGTTCACTTAATCCTTTATAGAACTCAATGAAATTAACTAAACTAATTAAACAAATTGAAAAACTGGAAAGAAATTAGAGAGAATGTAAGACAGGAGATAGAAGAATAATAAGACAGAAGATAGAAGAATCAGACGCAAGTTGATAACGGAGTTCGTCCAATCAAGACTACGTCTCCGGGTCCGCTTCTCAATGTTGGACCGCTTTTATTAATATCGCCAAGCACCTGAAGATGCCTTCTTACAATATTCAAGCTTCAAAAAACCTGCACAAAATTCCTCACAATCTCTCACTTTTACAATTTTGGTGTATAACAACACCTTGCAATTCTTCCTCTCAAAAAGAATTCAACTCTCACAAAGGAATTATTTCTCCAAGTAGACTTGCTTATTTTCAAGCCAAAACTCTCCCCCTTTTATACAAATTTATTTGCTAATATGGGCTAAAACCATATTATTTGCAAATATACCCATATCTCCTATTACAAGAAAAAAATTCAATAATATCCTCCTTTAATAATTTTTGGAAGGATAATATCCCCTCAAAATAATTCTCTTTCCATTTGAATGGTTACGAATGGATTTATTCTCTATTATTTAGGGAATATTTTATGTAAGGTTTTATTTGACCCCTTAATTTAGGAATACTATTCCTAATATTTCCGTGTAAAGGAAAATATTCTAGGCCTCTAAAAATATGGGATAATTTAGGCCTCTAGGAAAAAGGGATTTAGCCTTATTCTAAGGCTTTGAAAAAGCAATTAAATCTTATAGAGAAAATGGTGGGTGGTGATCCCACCATCCTCTCCTCCTTTTAAGTTTTTCCCCTAAAGACAAGGGAGACTTCCCTAAAATCTTGCCAACAATATTGGTAGTTGGGCGGATTTGTAGTTGGGAAGGGGTTCGAATCTTGTATATTCCCAAAAATAGCTTTATTGACTATTCAAATAAAACTACTCCCATAATAATTCATAAAGAAAATATGTGGCCTAGTGGTGGGGTTTGAAAATAGCATGAAGGAGGTCGCAGGTTCAAACCCCACTACCTCATTAAGTCATTTTTGACTTAGCCGCCAATGCCACATGTCAAGCCTAGGTGATGCCACCTGTCAATTGTTGATTGATCGAAGACTACCACGTGTCAGCCTACCATCGGACCACGTTGATGCCTCGTCATTGTACAGACTGTTGATTGGATGACACGTTTCAACCTGTGATTGGTCCACGTCATCCGCTGCCTTGTCACCATGTCACGTCATCATTTTGACTGGTCAACTCCTTTCGTCTGCAAACTTTGACCGGCTCTATTTTGCTCATACGGACTTCGTTTTCGAAACCGAATATAGTTCCGGAATCAACGCGACGAGCTCTACAACTTGGTGTCATTTTTGTCTCATTTTGAAATGATCATTTTTTTTGCCTTTTTGAATGCCTAATTCGCGTGTTTGACCGGACCTTTGACTGCGCATAACTTCTGCATACGAACTCCTTTTAAGCTCGTTCAAGTTGCGTCAGGACCATGTCAGCGAGCTCTATGTGATGATGCTAGTTTCATGAGATTCTGAGATTGTGAAATTTTCAGGTTTTCCAGGATCCACTTGGATCATTAAGCTAGAAATATGTGTCTAATTTTTGCACCCACAAATGTGCAATAGATTTTTTGGAACCATCATAACTGGGAATGGACAACTTGCCCACTCTACATTGCAACTCTTGGTTAGGTCCTTGCCCCTTATCTCCTCTAGGCCTATTCTTGTACTTCACCTAGAAAAAATCTGCTAAGGACATGGCTACATAAAATCCATCACCTAATGATTGGTATTCCCTCAAATAGTCTATAATACCTTCACCATCTCCCTGTTGTCCTACTTGCCCTCTTGGTTGTGCCTCTAATAAATTAGGCATTAGAGGTCTATGTGCCGTTCTACTAGCTGCCCTAGAGTTGTTGGCTGGGATATTAGTGTTACTTGCATCCCCATGGTTTCCATTATTTCCATTATTTATGTTGTTGCCATTATTGTTTTGCATCCATTGAGTGAGCAACTAAACCAATTGTTGTTGTCCTCTAGCCAAGTCATTTAAAATTTGCATAATACTAGGATTGTGTGGATCATTCCTATCACCCATGTTCTCTACAGCTCTCTCATCGAACAAATCTGCAATAGCAATTTCTTTTTCAATCTTTGGTTGTTTTAGTGGATCATTTAGCCTCCATCTAAAATAACCTATGAGATCCTCCTGATTGCATAAGAAATTTCTACTACAAAAAATTGACTCAAATTTCCATAGGCTAGTAGGATACTCTGATTTAATACCACCATAATGATCTGACCCAATTTTCTATACCAATTTTTTGTCACTTTTCACAGTTTCATTGTTCAAACATTTCATCAAACAGTTATATTTGCAACAAGATATGTGAAAGTTTTGTTTGCTATTGTTTGGAAAGTTTATTGGAAAGATTTAAGGCATAATTTCATCACCCAAATTTCTCTAGCATTCATTAAATATTGAAGCATTATATCAAATAGTTGGCATACATTCCAAACATTTATAAATTAAGAGACTTTGAAATTACAATATGTTGCTTTAATAAAACAATGTACAAGGAATGATTTATATTATTGGTTTTGACCTCTTGGGAATACCAACTAGTCTCCAAGGTCTGCACCAGCAATAGAGCAGTCCAAAAAATGTTGTGACCACTCCAAACTTGTTGAATCCTGCCTTATAGCCTTCATGCTATACTCAAAGGTGATACACTCAGCATTGGAAGATGGCACATGTTCAATTCAGAGATTGTTGCTACAAAGATTCATCCAATGCCACTAAAGAAGCTCAAAAGACCCACAACTCCAACTAAAATGCAACATTTGTTTCCTAGAAAGGATGGCGAGCAGCATAGAAGTCACCAACTTCCACATCCTCACCATATAATGCTTTGACCTACTGTTGGTGGAGGTAACATCCAATAATGAAGTCTATCATGCCCAATAAAATGAAGGAAAATACATGCCTAGCAATATATGATACCCACATTTAGCAGCAAATAATATCCACGCCCAACAATATGAAGTGTTTCCTGCAACAAATCCCTCCCAAAATGGCGTCAAACATTTAGCTCATGTCACTCCATGTATTTGGCACTTGGAATAAAACCAATGTAGAAAACTTCCTTCCAATAATCAAGGAAATAATAATTTATCATTTGCCTACAAACCTCCGATAAATTATTTGATCATCAATCATTTTGCACTTGCATGAAAGTGTGAATCCACCTACAAATTGGCTAGGATAGATGTCTCACCACCAAAACCAATTCCCTTAGGGTTTCCATCCTAGAGTTTTCTCAAGCTAGAAGCTCAAATCCCACAATAGAGAAAATAAAACAAGTCTTTGCAAATGAGCTTTCAAATCACCTTTTTATGCTTTCCCATAGAACTTTCCCGAAGTTACTTTTAATTTCTTGCTCAAAAATATCATTTAAAGCACTTTTATAAAGTGGCTTTACAATATTTCCCTTTTAAAACATTTTAGTCACTTTATTAAATTAATTAAAATAAAATCATCCGGAAATTTACTTTATTGGATAACTTTATGCAATTAAGTAATTTATTCCCTATCAAAGCCTGAAATTAGCCTATGGGAATTAAATAGGCTAAAAGGGACGCTTCCGGACACTCAACAAAAGGGGACATTACAAAAAGAATTTGTTTTCTTTTACATCATCTAAAGTAGGAATGGTTTTATTAGTAGTCTTAGAATCTTAATGCCCACCTTTCAATGTGTTACAAAATGGAACAGATGTGTAGTAGAATTGATCTTTGATTTAAAAGGCGAAGCTCCTTGAAAATTAAAATGAACTTACTATGAACAATATATACTTGCTCTTCAAACTCTTTACAATATTTAAAGGGATGTTTCAAGTTCATGTTGAATAAAAGTAAATGGTTTTTTTTTTGGATTTTCCTAGGGCAAAAGGATGGCATGCATTTCAATACTCAAAAAAAAGGTTTTTTATGCTTTTTGACTAAAAGAAAACCCTCCAACTAGGCAATTGCATTATTCTACTAAAATAAAATGGTAAATAATGCAGGTATACATAAAGGATTGAAAGGATTAAACACATAAAGACATGAACACTTCAAAAAATAAAATTAAGAGATTGGCACAAAGCCACAATCTTCAACTTTAAAGCAAACCTATGATACAAAGCTTACAACTTGCTAAAAGCAATTTAATCTCCCTCAACACAACAAATATTTCAACAGCAATTTGAAAGCAAAATAGGCATAATAAATTTTATTGAACAAATATGGAATTCTAGATTAAGAATAACACTACATAGCAAATTCAACAATATGTACACTTGAGAGTTACCGTTCGTAATCTAAGAGCAGTTTTAGTAAGGAAAAAAAATGTTTTGGTTTGTGCCAGATGGAAAAACAACATTTATCCCTTTATTTCAATTGAAACAGAAAAAACAATGTTTTTTTATCTATTTTTTATTAATTTTTCAGCATTTTTATGTTTCTTGATCTCAAGTAATTTCTTATTAGATCCTGAGTAGTTAAATTACATTTAAGCTTTTAGTTTGCTGAGCCAATCCTGATTCCTAGTAATGCTATTATCGTTTACATTGTAGTACTAGTAATGAATTATACATTAATTATTTTTAATAAAGTAACTTATGCAATATAAATTATAACCAATGCAATTTCCCTGTTCAATGATAAATAAGCTTACTGCGTTAGCTATGTCTATAAAAGCAACTTATACAAATTACAATGTAACTTCAATGCTCAATAATAAGTTAGTGTGCATGCACATTCATTGTGTACCTTATAGAAAGAAAAAAAGAAAAAATATTAATGTTCACATATGTCCAAAAAAAGATAAATAGGACTGGATGTACAATAGGTACAATAGATAAGAACTAGGGCAAAAAGAGAGGCCTTAGACATAAAGTATACACACACAGGGGCCAACCTTAAAAAGGCATACTGCCAAGCAAGTACAATGATAAAAAGGGAGAAGGGGGGAAGACTGTAAGTTATTAAACAGAAGAAGACCACCCAGTTGAGGAGCCAAAATCCTCAAGTGTTAGTTCCAAGAGGCGTTGGCCATGGCCACTAGATTGAGAACTGGGGTGCTGAGGAGCCTCAGTTCTAGTAGATTGCAAGGAAGAGCAATGCCTCTCTGATCTGTACCAATCCATACTTGTATCAGTAGTGTCTAAAGCATGCTTAACACCTCCAATAGCAGTTACAGGTTGAAAGAAAGAAGCCCTGGATGGGTATCCTGGAGCAAGATCTAGACAGGTTTGTGATTACAGAAAACACTGGAAACAATATGCATCATTGCTAGGACAGATTGTGGTAGGAGCAGCTTTGCAAGGTTGGTGTTGTAAAATTTGTGCCAGGCTAGGGTTAGCAGGTCGGCTGCAACAGAAAATTAAAAAATCAAAAAAGAAAAAATGGGTGGATAGAATAGAGGTAGCAGTTCAAGTGCGTGCTGACAGCAGCTCAGCCAGAGTTGAAGATCAAAGGCTGATCATGATGCAAATTATGGCAGAAACAGCATACAACAGTTTTCAGATTAGGGCAGAAAGAAGTAGAACACACAGAAAAGTGGAGAAAAACAGTGTCTAGGACAGAGGATTATCATGTCGAATAAAAGCAGAAAGTGCAGAAAAACAGTACCACAGTCAGGGATTTGGATAATAAGTTACACATCTTGTTCTTTATGTTTCACATTTTTCTCAGACCTGTCAATTGTTATATGTGATGTTTGATGATAATCCCTATATTCTCTGTTACCATGGAAAAGTGTCAATGCAAAAATTCTGGTAAAACCTTGATAATATTTAAAGTTTTTTTGTGAGTAGTCTGGTTAAAAAATTATTCTTGTTATGTTGTCAGACATGGGTAACATTCAAAACCTAGTCTTGCTTGAAGCACATAAATTAACTGGCCAAAATTTTATTGTTTGAAGTCACAAGATATTCACTGTTCCTGAATACTGGGACTGTGACAAGATAACCCTCATAATGGAAACCACATCTTTCACAAATTTTTATGATTTTGATAAACATCACAAGGAGTCCCTTTTGTTGTTAAAACTGTCCATTTCTGATGACTTGATCCTAGAAGTCTGGAATGCCACTTCTGTCAGCAACCTGTGGGAAGATTTGAAAGACAAATATCAAACCTCAAGAAAGGTAGGGTGCTACTATATTTGAAAGGTCAGTTGTTTTACACAAAGTTGAGTGAGGGCTGGTTGTTGCTGGAACAACTTCTTAGACAAAAAGACTTAAGAGATCAGCGATCTGCCATCACCAAAAAGGTGGATGAAGATGATATGATTGCTTTAGTCATCAATAGTTTGTCTCCTTTTGAAACTTTTTTGGAGTTTTTGCATCTGCTAGAACCCTCACATTTGAAAAAGTTAGTTCGAATTTGTTACAAAAAGAACAAAGATGGGCATAGACAAGACACTCTGGTTTGGATAGACTGAAAATCCACTTGCTGCACAGTATAAGGGCAAAGTGAAGAGAGCATTTAACCTTTGAATCAGAGTCTAAACACAGTCAAATGTTAGTCAGTTGTGTCATTAAAATTGACTCTTTGCATTTGCTGGTAGAGAATCAAATCCACATTTGAAAGTCATTTCATATTTGTTGTAGAAAAAATAGAGACATGCATAGATGGGAGATTCCAGTTTTGGATAGTCTGCGGGTGCACTTGCTGCAAAGTACAATGTCAAAGCTAAGAGAATTTTTACTTTTGATTCTCACTCTATAAACATAGTCAAGTGTTACTACTTTTGGCAAAGTTCGACGTCAACAAGAAATGTTGAAAACAACAATATGATCTATCCCACAACAACAAATAGCCACATGCTCAATCTATGTGGTAGCAGTTGAAGCAGAGCAAGACTTCAGGGAAGAGTATGCATTCATGGCATTTTCTCAAGACAATGGTGATGCAAATACCTGCTAGGTTCTTGTTTTCAACTCACCTGCCATATTTTTGCTGCAAAGACTGGCATGCAAAATTTATTGTTGATTCTAGTTATACAGATTATGTTTCATTGGGTGATGGTAGATCACATGCAATAGAGGAGAGAGTAAATGTTAGAATTGTGTTAAGTGATAAAATAAAATTTGTAGTCAAGGAAATTAGGTTTGTTCTTAAAATGATCAAGAACTTGTTATTTGGCAGTCAACTTATAGAGAACTCTAAAGTTGGTGTAGATTATCGTGGAGAGAAGTGCATTGTAATGGACTTCAAGCATTCTAAAATGATTTCCTTAGGCATTGAGAAAGTGTTATATACACGAGTCGATTCTGCCACAGTTAATTAGCATGTTAGTTGTGGAGAATAACAAAAGCATCTTGTGACATGAAATGGTTCATGGTTTTCCATTTTTCTAAGATAAACAAGATGTGTGTAGGGTGTTTGGTTGATAAGTAAACATGAAAACTGTTTCCTAATGAAGGGGCATGGTGTGTAAAGGGGGCTTTGTATAAGTAAACATGAAAACTATTTCCTAATGAAGGGGCATGGTGTGTAAAGGGGGCTTTGGATCTGTTTTTATGTAGATTTGTGTGTGCCAATTTGTGAATCACAACAATTCTTGGTGCAATTTATTATCTTTTGCCAGTTGATATTTTTGTAGGAAAATATGGGTCTATTTTTTGAAAAAAGAAGCTTGATTGCTTTGGTTTCTTTTGTCAAGTTGAAAGTATAAGTTGAGAATCAAACAAGGAGACGAATCAAATGTTTGTGATCAGATAATGGGGGTGAGTTCACTTCCAAGCAGTGTAAGAAATACTTTGAGAAGAAAGGCATTTAGAGATAGTTAATCACCTTGTACACCCCTCAACAAAATAGGGTAGTTAAGAGGCAAAACATGGCAAACATGGAGATGGCTTGATGCATGTTGCACAAAAATGTTGTGTTATAAATATAATTGAGGCGAAGCAATGAACTCATTAGTATATCTCATGAATTAAATTCTATGCATTGCCTTGTAAGGTGTTAGCACTTGAAAAATATTGGTTGGGGAAAAACTCAAGGTGACTAATTTTTGTGTTTTAGGATCAATAGCATATATTTTAGTTCCTAATAACAAGAGTAATCTAGATTCTAAAAGCTACAAATATTTTTTTATTGGCTATAATGAAAACTTCAAGGATATACACTCATTGATATTGTTATTTGTTGTACTTGTATGAAATTTTCATATTGTGTCAAGTTTAAAGCTAACATCTATTGTTTTTGCAAGTGTAAGATGATCAAAGATTGTCAAGTTTGTTTTGTTTTAAATGTTCATAGGATCATGAAATGATGCTCTTGAAATTATCCATCATGGCAAAGGAAAAGAGGTCTTGAGGTTGTATGCACTTGACAAAATCAAGTTCAAGGTCAAAATTTCATCAAGGCAAGCACCTTTGGGAAAGTAACCAAAAAAAATGGCTAAGTATGGTGATCAAGTGCATACTTGGAGCACAAATGTGCACTACGAAAGATGAAAGCCCAAAGTTTAAATATCCATTGTCAAGTTAGTCTAGAGTCGTGTAGTGCAACTAATAAAGGACTAAAATCATTTAAAGGTATGGAAAGGAAAACTCATGTGTATGTCATTCAAAGATACACATCTATATAGAAGGGCACAATTTGTCAAAGACAACTTACTTTCATAAATTAGAAGTTAATAGGGAGCATAAAGGTGTGTGCTCGGTGGTTTGTTGAATTGCAAACAAAATAGTCTACTATATTGAAGCATGTGTCTAATATCGTGAGATGCAATTGAGTATTGAGGAGTATCATTCATAGGTGTGTGTGAGAGGTCTAGGTGTGTGCCTAACAAAAAGGACAAATTTGGAAGGAGATAGTGAAAAATAAAAGACTATACAAGGGTGCAAGCTTAGGGGGTGGAGGCGCATATAAGCATGACAGACCAAAATCAATCACAAAAGTGTATTTAGAGTTGTGCACTTGAGAGATTAATAAGCTCCTATACAAGGAAAATCAATATCCATTTAGAGGTGTGTAAGATAGGGGTAGGTGTGCACTTCACAAAGGTGGATGTGTTTTTCAAAATAAAAAAAATAAAAAATTAGATGCTTGCATATAGGTGCATAAATGAAAAAAAAAGATTGATTTTCAAAACAAGTTGAAACCCATTGTCAGGTGTCCACTTCGGGGGTAGGAGCACACCTCATAAAGTAAAACTCAAATTTTAAATGCAAAGATTCAAATTCAATGTATAGGTGCATGTCTGGGATGCAAATGTGTACCTCACAAAGAGATATTCAAATCTAGTTATTAGGTGTGCGTCTAGGGTGCAAGTTTGTACTTCAACAAAGAAACTTTTCAGATCACATCAAATTTTGGAAACCTCATTGTCAAGTGTGTGCCTAGGGGTAAGGTCACACCTCAATAAAGTAAAAATTAAATGTTCAAAAAATTCTTTATAAGGTGCATGTCTAGGGTACAGGTGCACACCTCATGAAAAATATTTTTCAAACCTAAAAAGTTATGTTATCAAGTGCATGTCTAGTGATGAAATGCACACGCATACAAAGAAAATCAAAAGTGCAAGTTCAATGTTTGCTTTACAGTGAATTGGTACATGTGTAAAGAAAAAGTGTGTGCCCATCCAAGTGTTCAAAACATTAGAGTGGATTTTTCAAAGTTTTAGATGCCTTCAAAGGGTTAACCATGATCAAAGGAAAAGCTATAGAATCAAAGTCATCCAAAGATGGTTATCCAAAAGTCTATTTTTAGTCGTCACTTTTTTCAAATAAGAGGGCATGTTCAATGGTTTGCTATTTTTAGTCAGAGCTACTTATAGCACATGCTATTTTTAGTTTTCTAGTATTTTCAGTATTTTCTATTTGTAGCCTAGAGTTAGCTATCTTAGATCATCTATCTATAGATCTCTTGCCTTGTGGGAGATATGACATCATAGTTTGTAATAAATTTGATTTACAACTTAATTGGAGGTTGTATAGTTTTAGTTTTATTAATTTTGAGGATATGAATTTAAAATAAAAATTGTATTTTATGCAATCAGTTATTCTTAGAGTAGAAGTAGCAGTTAGTTTCTTATATATTTTCACGCAATAGTTTTGTAAATAGTATAAGTAAGTGCGTGGTGGCAGTGGTCAACATAATGCCTTTGAGGCCACTGGAACATTCATGGTACATGCTATTTTTCATAATTATATCACTTCTAACCAAGCTCCAAACACTTTAAAAAATGCAGATGTCAAGACCATAGGAGCAAGTTATAACTTAACAACCGCATATAATGACTTCTCGAAAACTGTGTCCAATTTTTCAAATATAGTTTTGAATCTTTGCAGACCACCCATGCTTAAGAAAATCCAAGCCTGCAATGCAAAGATGAGGCAAAATTGAAAAAAATTAACTGTTTATAGACAAAAATGAAAAAACAGGTTTATTCACGACAGTGTTTCATAAAATTTCTGGGACATGGGGATGCAGTTTCAGGGACAAAAAAATCCCAAATTTTAGGGAGGGAGGGCTATTCAAACAACTTAAAGAAACTAAAAGCTGCTGAAACTTAAAAAAATAAAAAGTCAATACAATGTACCAGCTTTACAATGTCAATTCTCCTTCTTTTAGCTTTTTAGCATTATTTTTCTTAAAAAGTTACCTTTTTTCCAAGTTCCCGGCAGGGGTGGAAGGAGGGATGTGGAGTCAAGCTTTTGAGGATGGCAAATGTTTTCCCAAATTCTGGGGAGAGCAGAGGGCTGGTGGAGGAATGGGTATTAAAATAACTTAAACAAACTAAAAGCAGCTTAAAAGCTAAAAAGTAAATACAATGTGCGGCATTTGAAATGACAATCCTCCTTTAAGATTTTTACGAGTTTTTAGCATTTTTTTCCTTTAAAAAGTTACTTTTAATAAAATTTATATACCAAATGGAGCAACTGTTCAGTACTGAAAAAAGGGGACATCTACTCCCAAGTCTCCAAGACCCAAGCCATTGGGGACATCACATAGACCCCCAGGTACATGTCCCCATGGAATATTACTTTCTTTTGATGAACAAAATGGAGCAGCCTTCAAAAAGTGAATGTCACTCAAATCCCTAGGGAAGAACTCCCACAGAACATTGGTTCACAAAAAAATCCCAATTTATTTGGCATTGGAATACATGCCCATGAACAGTAAAAAATTGGCAATCCAATTCAGATCAAATCACCATTCATCCCATATGGCAATAAATCACTCTTTTTGTAGATCTCTGCTTCTACATTATAAACCTTATGTGTAACTTTATGTCTAAACATTTATTCTAATAAAAATGTGGCCTGCACAGAAAAGGCTGCATCACCAAAGGCAAATGTACCAACAGTGAAAACCTGGATCTCTAGTCTCAATTGTACTAGACATCCCATTCCAAGAGAGGAAGATGAAGGAAAAGTAAGAACAGCTCTGTTCATCAAACATGCTTCACAAAGGTAACACATGTTAGAATAAATTAATAAGATACTTGTAAAGAACCTAAAGATTAAGACTGCACACCTGTCTGTGACCATGTCAAGCACAGCTCCAAAAGTAGATGCTGAAAAAATGAACAAGAGATCATTCATAGCAGAAAACATCAACTACAAGGAAAAGAGATGTGTTTACACAACAGGACATTATCAAAATTAAAATGGAATATCTGCTTCAATTCCTTTATATCTCAACAATAGATAAGAGAATTATTGCTGGAGGGAGGTGACTAGCAGTGCTACTAATTGAACAACAAACAATCATTTTCCAATCAAGGAAGAATGTCTTACAGGTCAAAGATATTACCTTGGTTGAGCATGCGGGCAAAACGTCCATCCAATTCATCGCAGACAAAGCTGCATACCCAAATCAAGACAAAGATATTATCATATGATTACATTATACAAATGCAAACATTGCACTGTTCTTCAGGGATCAACATTTTAGTTTGATTAGATTCTGACTTTCAAATCTCTCTACTAAACCCATCATGAGGAAAAGAGTAGAATCCAATGCTTAATAGATTAAAATTTAATACAGTGTGAGAAGGTCAATGCTTAATAAATTGCAATTTAATAGACTGAATAAAACCAATACTTATAACAATGAGAGTTTTTGGATTCGATTGTGTTATTGTGTTAGTGTTTTTGCATCATTACAATCTAATACATTCCAAAAAAAGCCATTGCTCAAAGCATTGCAATTTAATACTGCAAACATAAATTCTTACTTACAAAATCCAGACATATTCAAATCCTCACACCCCAAAAATGGTTTGACGTGAAGTGAAATGGAACAGAAAAAATATTACAATAAAGCATAAACAACGTCACCTGAAAAAATAGAGAACAGCAAAGAGATTTTTGTTGGAGAAGCTCTCTCCAAATGCTATAATATTTGCCACTATCCTTGCATATCCTATAATGTTTAGTACACAACTAAAATCAGCATTTGAGTTTTAGAAAAAATTAGATAGATTTGGAGGAAATAATAGTATAGTATATTTACCAATAAGATTTGGAACATAGAGATAAATCGGCCATGATTTGAGATTTTTTTCTTTAAGTTTTGCCATGCCTGCAAAACAAAAACAAATGTGGCTTTCATTAACCTTCCTTCAGATTATATATGTCTTAACCTTCAAGATTGTACTGACCTGACAATTTGAAAATGTCCAAATTCACACCTGAAATATAGGCCTCATTTATTTAATTTCTTAGAGGTGGAGGGGGAGCTTAAGAATAAAGTAGATGGAAGATCTTTTAGAAGATTTTAATGCTAACATACAAAATCTGAAAAGGCATGTATGGTTTTAGTTGCCTGATAGTGAAAATATGTGTACTCCATGGTGGAGGTCACAAATCTAAATCCAAAGGGGGTAGAATTGTACACCTCTTTAAATAATGTAAGGTAAGAAAAAAAAAAATTATCTTGTGAAATTTTTGAATAAGGGAATTCTCATACACTAAATTGATGTCTTGCTTAGTGGGAACCTAAAAACTACGTTCACCTTTAAACTTCTAAATCAATGTTCAGGGCAGTGTTACCAAACTCAATGTTTACCCAACAAATCTCCCAAGTCTTGTATTAGGCATGCCTAAATAAGGCCTACAGATCAACTGCAGAGAATCAACAAGTTTCTAACAGACTCTCTAGTTTGTGCAAGTCTCACAAGTCCCACTAGATGGACTCATGGTCCAAACAATATGGTTGGTGAAAAAAACAAAACAACTAACATTTTAAACCCTCAAAAGTTAGAACCCAAAACAGGAATAACAAGAAAAAGACATAACTTACACGCAAAAGGAAGAAGACATCAAACAAAGCGAAAGGAGAAAATCACAAGCAAATCTTGAGCTCATGTTTATGTCCCATTGTATTAGAAGAGGTTGATCTACTAACAGATTAGATCATTGAGATCAAGGATCTTGTCTTTATTGAGGACTAAGCATGCATGGGTTGATCAAGTTGAGCTTGAGGAAGAGGCAGTAGCAGTGGCCAAGGTGGAGTAGAAAGCACGAGAAAATCCCTTGGATGTTGCTGACAAGTTCAGGTATCATGGGTGCAGCAACATTGAGGACTTATCTAAGATGTGAGCACAAGACCCACCATATAATTAGCGATGTTGAGCCAAGTGATATAGGCTCCCCTTTATCCTAATCCACGAGTTTTGTACACCCAAAACACTTATGATTATTTGTATATTTAAGAATCTTGTTTACTTCAGCTAAAATCCACTTTTGCACTCATTTCTCTTATGTATCCTTGTGTATGTGAGCTTGTAATTGATTAGATTTTTATGTTCTTAAAGTTGAATGAGAAGAATGCATAGACAAACATGTGCTTCCTTAACATATCTCTGTATCTCATCTTTCTTTTCAAATTGTCAAGCTTTTGTGCCAAGTTCGAGTTCAAAACTAACCTGCCAAGTATAAGTCTAGTAATTATGGTCCATAGTGAACCAAAGATGGCTCATGTGCTGAAGAAAAGGAATTATCAAAGGAAATCAAGAGTACTAAAGCACTCAATGAAAAACCAAAACAAAAAAGAAAGATATAACAAGAAGCCTAAAACAATTAAGAGGGCATCAACTTATTAACAAAAATTCATGAAAGGAGTTGTCCTAGGCTAGATGAGCCCACTGTCTTAGAAATGTTAGAATCTATAAAACAGAGATTAACTCAAAACCAGTGCAAGGAGTAGAGACTATAACACTATTAATATAAATGATCATAAAATCAAAATAGTGCAACAGGTCAATAGGCCCTTGATCTGTTGGTGAAGTTGAATGGTTCTTAATGAGCCCACCAAGGATCGAGTCTTGCTGAGTGCAAGGCTCCGACATCATAAGGGAAGAGACCGGGATTGTGCCTCGGGCGAATTTGGCAGAATGGATACCCCTCAGTCCTTGGCTCTTAGCTGAAGAGGTTCAGCCCAAGAAGGCTCGTGCTCCTGTATCGGGTAGCTACAAATGGTTTGTGGATGACCTCCATCAAAAAAAAAAAATAGTGCAACAGAGTTAGTTTCTAACAATATGAGAGATAAGAAAAAATACTCGAGAAACAATATCTGTGATAAGAAAAATAGAATCAATAAAGCTCACAATAGTATGAATGAATAACAAGCTCTAAGAATGGATACATACATAGTTCACGGACTCGGACTTGGAGAGTACTCGATAAGCCCGAAATTTTTGACTCGGAAAAAACTCGACAACTTAAAAATTACTAAGTATCTTTAAAAAACACATTTGCTTCAAATTTGTGTTTCATCCACGTATTAACTGCGTCACAGATTTACCTGCATTTTTCCCACGTTTGACCTGTGTTTTCACTTTATCAGGTCCACATCACGTTTTTCTGCAAGTTTGGCTAGTTTAATGGTGAGTTTGGCGAGTTTTCACAGGTTTACGGGTGAATTTTCACAGGTTTATGGGCGAGTTTTCATCTACAAGGAATGGCAACTCGACGAGTACTCTGCAACTCGATAAGTACTCGTTGGGTTTTCTTACTATGGATACATATATAGGAAGAAGGGGAGGCAAAACCAACGAATGAGAAAAGTAACTCCAACTACCAAAAATAGACAGGAATTACACTCATGGAAGATGCCATCTACCCTTATAATGACCCATTCATACAACTAAGCAAGCTAAACTAAATGCATAGAAAAATACATAATATCCAACTAAGGAAAATAAAAAACCTACACTAACAAGAAAAACTGGTCCTAACATTTAAGGCCACTAAAAACAATGTGTTGGGTATGAGGATTGAAATATTCCTAGAACCCTAATGCTTATGTATATCCCCTCAATGTTTGTGCATCTATCACAAGCTCTATTCTTACTTGGACCAATAATAGGCCACAAGAAGGATAAAATCATCTTGGTATGAGTCACTATGGAGGCCTAACCTCTATGTAGATGTTGACAGCGATTAGAAGTCCAACCAAGAAGGGTCTCAGCCGAAGGCCCATGTTGCAGAGCATACTAAGCAAAAGGAGTCTGCCTTTTATGCACTCATGGCCAGAAGACCATCAAATTATGGATAGACTTTGTTTAAGTTAGTAGAATGACCATTAAAGGAGGGCATTAAAGTATTATTGTAATATTTAATGGTCATCTTAGTTGTTAGTTAGTTGTTAGTTAGCTTTCAATTAACTTAGTTTGCTTCAATTAGTTTTTACTAACTTTATGTTTATTGTATTGTTTGCTTTAGTCCACGACTGTTCTTGTAATTTATTATATAAGGAGTATTCCTCTCCTTTGTTTAATAAGGAATATCAATCATTCAATTAACATTTCAATTTTGTCATCCCCAAAACCCATTCCCCAGCATACCATGCTAATATTTCTCTTTTTATTTATTATCCTATGATTCACATCTAGACAGCAATTCGCAAGAGTAGGCACTAGCATTTGGAAGCTAGATCACTATCGGTAGAGATCTGAAATTGAATAAACAATATGGTTAAAATGCCAAAAAACAAGCAATTGTTTAACATGAGGACTTTTGGAAAAGTGGTACCTATAATTTGCTAAAATAGATGCAAGCAAAACGTTGTGCCTCATTAAATGATGCTAAGAGCATATCAAAACTCAATTATTAGACTTTAAGAGTTGCTGCATTTGAAATCCAAAATTGATTCGGACCTGTTTTTGACATTTGGACCATTGGGGTCATGTCATAAGTCTGCAGCTCTATCGCAGAGTCAAGAACTGTGGTCAAAATGGAGTCAAAGGTGGAATATTTTTGCATATTCTTGTTCCTCTTTAAATTCTATGCAATTTCAAAAATGGCATCATTTCGAGTTCGTATGCAAAAGATTTGGCTCTGGAAAGGTTGCTTCTGAAGATGACAAGTAGCTGCTACCTAAGTGCACTGCAGTTGTTGTTAATGTTGCACAGTTTGCTGCTGAAATTTGTGTGACATGTTTTTAACTCACTTCAATAATTGCTAGGTTATTTTAGCAGCTAATTAAAAATGCCCAAAAAGAGTGACTTTTGAAGTTCCAAAACATGTGAAGTTATGGTTTCTCATCTTTTGGTCTTCCATTTTGGCTAGAGGAAGGTTTTGATTCCACACCTAGAAAGAGAGGGCAGGGGGAGGGGGCGCAGGGAGATTCTCATTCTATTGTTGGCTTCGGTCCAACATCGGATTGTTGCATGTTGTTGTAATAGTTTTCCTTCATGTAGAGAGTAGCTGTAGGTACCATAGAAGATCCAAATGTGCAAAAAGGCTCATGGATGCCAAAGGGCTTGTTTTCAGCCTTGTGTTAGATTTCTCTCATTTGTACTGGAGGATGTGAGAGTTCGTCATTTATGGAGTCAGGGAATTTAGTCCTCCTCTTTGTTCTGTGCAGTTGGGAGTTGTAGACCATCTTCGCACAATTGCAATTGTGCTGCAGAACGGCTTCCCTTCAAGATACACTACAGATGTATTGTAAGACCCATTGAGGCATTGTAAAAAATGTAGACTGTGGACTGGTGGCATCCAGAGCATTGCTCACTCTTCCTGGAGTTCTTTTCCCATTTGATGGTTTCTCTTGAGTGATTGTGATGCAAGTCATTTTCAGCATGTTGAAGTTCTTTATTTTTATTCCTTGATTGCACATGCCATGGTGATTAGCATCCATTATAGGTGGTATTCATGCAAGATTGAGGTAGATTGAGAGCTTCAGAATAAATCCATATGTTGTAAACTGGTGTGTGGAATAGCTACTCTATGGATTAGGTGGTATTAGAGCCAATCTTTCTAAATGGAAGAGGTGGTATTGGTGCTGATCCTTCCTTTGGGAAGGTGATGTGAGAGCAAGACTTTTCTTGGAGTTTGTTGACATTTTATATGTGTAGGGTTTTCAAATTTTGTTGCTAAGTGCAGGTTTATTTTGATGTCATATGCACTCACAGCCAAGAGTTCCATAGATGTTCCAAATCTGTTTTGTGTGACCAAGAGGGTTTGAAGCAAGTTTGGCATTCTGATGGTTCGAAGAGTCTTCCAAGAAGGTGTACAGCGGATGAGCCATTGAAGGTGTATTTGGCACTCTTGGTGAATGCTACTTCAGGTGTTTGTTGGGTGATGCCATTAGAGTTGCTTCTGTAATGGGGACTCTGATTTGCACTCTCTTTCTTTTGCTAAAGGTGTGTTTCTTGCATTTTTTTTTGCAAGTTTGCAGGTCTTTATGTTTAAATCACCATGTTGGGGAATGAATGGACTTGGATGTTGCCAAGCCAAGTTGATGAGGACTCTTGGGTTGAGATTTTTTTCAGTTTGGTGAGCTTTTGAATACCAAAATCCCCTAGTTAGGGAGGCATACTCCAAAATTGATTAAGTGGTTCAGATCTATTTTTCACATGTGGACCATTAGGGTCATGTCTTAAGTGTGCAGTTCTACTGCAGGGTCAGAAATAGTGGTCAAATGGAGTCAAAGGTGGAATAGTTTTAAATATTCTTACTTCTCTTGAAAATTTATGCAATTTCAAAAATGATACCGCATTTCAGATGCATATGCAAAAGATATGACTACAGGAAAGTTGTTGCTAAAGAAGGCAAGTTGCTACTTAAGTGCACAACAGTTGCTACCAGAGTTTGTGTGGCATGCTTTTAACCCACTTAAATTATTGCTAGTCTGTTTTGGCAACTAATTAAGGGTGTCTAATCATTCTATGTGGCAAAATAGGCATCATACAAAGTACAAACTACCAAAACAGAACAGAAGTTGTATGAAAGACAAAAAAGTCACATTTTAATCAAAACACCCAAAAGTGACATTTGGAATTCCAAAACATGTGACATGTTGGTTTCTCTTCTTTTGACCTTCCATTTTGGCTGGAAGAAAGTTTTAACAAGGATTTCACACCTGGAATTGCAGGGAATCCCATTCTATCATTTGTTCTAGTCTAACATAGGACTGTTTCATGTTGCCATAGTTTTCCTTCATGTAGAGAGCAATTGCAACTTGAAGTACCATGGAAGCTTGAAATGTGTGAGCGGGCACCATGGATGCTAGGAGGGAATGTTTTCTAGCTGTTTTCAGCCTTAAGTTGGATTTCTCTCATTTGTAATATAGAATGTGAGAGTTTGTCCTATATGGAGTTGGGGATATTAGTCTTCTCTATTCGTTAGAGTTGGGAGTTGCAATCCATCATCTTCACACAATTGCAAGTGTGCTACAGGTCACGTTCCCTTCAACACAGTTACAGATATATTGTAAGACCCACTGGGGGATCATAAAACACATGACTGTGGATTAGTGGCATAAGGAGCATTGCTTGCTCTTCTTGGAGTTTTCTGCCCATTTGAAGATTTCTCTAGAGTTATCTTGTATTGCATTTTTGTATGTGTGTGATGCAAGTTATTTTCCAAATGTTCAAGCTCTTTAAAGTTTACTTTTATTCCTTGATTGCACATGCCATGGCAATTGGTGTCAATTATAAATTATTAAATTGTATTGGTGCAGATTTGAGATAGATTGAGAGCTTCACATTAAATCCATATGTTGTATACCAGAGTACAGCATAGCTGCCCTGAGTTATGGATCATTTTGAGGTAAAAAGACTAATAATTAAAGCATTCAAATAGTTTTAAGATACAGACTTCTCTAGTTTGAATAAATAAAAGGGAATGATTGCATAACAAGTTCACACTTCAAACTGCAATTACCCATCTCAATTGTACTGTACAAGTAATTCAAATAAAATGCATACAAAAGTGAAGGACATTAGGCTCAACCCTTCCTCTAACTAAGTGACGCATATGTGAAGAGCAAAAGTATCTCATCATTAAATATATTAAGGATGTGACACATAAGTAAATGATTGGTCTCAACATGTATTTCTTTTTGTCATATGAAATATAAAACTTTTGCTTATTTTTTATTAAATAATGAAATCACCAGCCTGCTGTGACTACAGTTTTCATGGGATAGAAGAGATGGTTAATTCAAAACACAATATAAAAATTAGGACTAACATTATCTTACAACTGTTTGCATCTGGTTGTCATTGTTATATATTTGAGTTACAATTCCTGTTATGTAATTGGGTTAGTTTGTTCCAATCATTGCAATGATAAGGTTTTGAATTCCTTACTCTCTTCAGTTGGTTTGAATTCATTTTACAGCCAGACAGATTGGTGTTCTTATTGTGTAGATTTTAGATGCTTGCTTTGTGGATTCTGGGTATGTACATTATCCATCACTTTCTATTGTTTTAAATTCATATTAAAATCCATTCATCTCCTTGAAGAATATGACAGTCAAATCCCTTCACCATATCATCTCTATTTTTTGTTTGCTTCCATAAAATAAAAAGGGCTAGGAAATATCACTGACTAAAATGTCAGAGTCATCTTGATCACTTTTAGGTGGTAGAGCTTAATTCTACAAAATAGTGCTAATAGTATAAGTTTGATAATATACTGACGGTATTTTCATATTAGATTGTTCATAGCTTAAGGTTATTCTGAAGGAATCAACACTAGAACAAAAGTTGAGCACATAAGATTGACCAAGATTGTATGTCATGTCCCCGATTTAAGGCTGGGTCGGCCAGCTTAACACTTTAAATAAATAAAATTATTAATAAATAAATAATAATATTTAAAATTTATATTATTAATAAATAGTATTTAATTCTGGCCGACTCATCTTTGTATTGGCACCTAAAATAATATTTTAAATTATATTTTCTTCTAGCCAACCTCTTCTATGTTGGCATCTATATTCAGTATTTATATGAGGCCGCTGCTCAGTTTTGGATCATTCAACATTCAGTTTTTATTCCATTATGGAGCAGACCAGCAGAAGGATGAAAACCCTTATACTAGGAAGGTGAATTGGACGGAAACCCAATTCATTGATGGGAAGGCTTCATCACAGAGGCCTAATTGGACTTCAACGGCGATTTAGGAGCAGATTGTATATGCAGATCTGAGATAAGTTTAGGTGCAGCTCTTAGGGTTTGATATTTCATTCATAGTTCACGTTGCAAGTACTTTCAGACTTATCTATACTGTGAAATCTGGTTTGTGTGGGTTGTCACACCCATTTAGACATGTTGTGATCGCATTCCATATTGCTACTGTTTGGTAATGTTCATATTTTGCATCCGCTGGGTGAATTTGTCTGTAAAGACCTAATTAATTTTAACCGAAATACCACTATATTTTTTTTCAAGTATTCATTCACAAGTACACTCGGGAACTTCTATCCATACGGGATAGATATATCATCTGTTCATACGGAACAGGAATTCACTTCTTCTATTCATATGGAATAGGAATACATCTATTCATATAATCGGAATAGGCATCCGCCTAAACGAGGCAGGCATCTATCATCTGATAGGTATGTGCTCTGGCTAGAGTCTTGAACTCATCGGGATCATCTGGATCCTGAGTCGCTTCCCTGATGACCACACTTTCTACTAAAAGTGCACCGAGGTCGTCGTCCTCAGGGGTATGTAAATTGTAATTCTAAACTTGAAACCCGCCTCAGAATTTGGCCTAAGGGCCTCGGGGAATCAAGCAATCCATGCGGGATTCTTCCGAGTAGTTGTATATATCTTAGTTGATTATCTCTTATAACTAGTTATGTGATCTCTTTAACCCTAAACCCCATTCCCGAACGCCTGAGTACTGGGAGCATCCTTCGCTTCCCAGACTGCCTACATACCTTGCTTCCAAACGGGATCAAGGCGTAAATATGTAGTTCTGTTTTCTAGGCTATGTTTATGTGAACTGTTATAAAGCGGGTACGCAACCCTTTCTAGGGTTTTTATTTCCCCTAGACAATTCCTCTGCGGTTGCTACCCACGATGGAAAGCATGGATAATAAATGATCGCCTTGACCATTTATTGTTTATCTAAGAACATTCATCTAACCCTGCTCCCTAATGATGTTCGTCTCCCTTGACCCGTTTAAATGATTTCCTAATAATTTATCCACATGATTATATCTTTGAGTTAGAATTACATTTGCACCATTGAAAATTCCTAAGTTACAATTTTCTAGGTTGTCACTAGCGGATTTGCTTCATTTTTGTTTTATCTTTTTAGATTATTGATCCAAAGGGGATTTCCCTTCCTTTGGATTTTAATCAACCCATGCTCCTTATTTCTCCCCGGCGATTTATAGGGACGATGCCACAGACGCCGTTATTGCAGCTGTGTTAGGCTATAGATGCAGTAGCTCAAGCGCGACGGCATTACCCGTAAACGTGAGCCAGAGGCATCGTTAATACCGAACGCTGCCGGTTTTGTTTTCCTTTCTTTTCTTAGGTTTTCAAGCTATATCTAGCATAATTAAATCTTTATAAAAAAAACTCATAAAATCTGGAATACATAACGATGTTAGTAAAATTCATTATAGCATAATTCCCTAGATATGAATTGTTCAAGAATAAATTCCAAATCTAAGAATAGTTAAGTATCATGATAGAAA
Source organism: Sequoia sempervirens (assembly GCA_007258455.2). NCBI lineage: Eukaryota > Viridiplantae > Streptophyta > Pinopsida > Cupressales > Cupressaceae > Sequoia > Sequoia sempervirens. Next base: position 28,354 of record VDFB02031138.1, on the reverse strand, counting down.
AATAAGTACCACATATGGAGCATCCTATATTATCGAATAAAATCTCAACAATATCCATTCATATGAAGTATTCCCGAATAACCTCTTTAAAGTGAGTATTAAAATTAGTTACACATAATTTCATTTGATCTCCATATTGGGAGCAATAAATCATGCAAGCTAATAACTCTTATTTAAATAATACAGTATTGAATGAATGATCTCAGTTATCACCTTCTATACTCGTAAAAATATACCCAAAATTTGGTACAATCTTTAGAGATGACGACTTTATTAAAATCATGCTATAATCATGTAGTGATACCAACAATACACATAACTTACATCGTTTCTTAATCCAACAACACTCGCAAAATTAGTTACAATTTAATATTTTATTATTAGTATATATATATATATATATATAACTTTGAACCACAAGAAAATTACCAAAATATTATAATTATGTACATTCACTTTATTCCCTAAACTCCACTTTTATTTACTTATTTATTTTCTTCTTAATTTTGAACTACTTGAAAACTATATTTTTTTTTTTCATTTATTATACAGTTTTGTTTTAAAATAAAATCATATATAAAACTAATCTATAACATACCTTAGATATTCCTTAGAACTTAGGGAATCTCCTCTTTTTTTTTAGTGTATTCTTTATTTCAACTAATAAAATTTCTTTCTAAGGGAATTAGAATATATTCCAGATTCCTTAATTGAAGGAATACATTCTATCTTTTTTTGTTGTTAAGGAAACATGAAACTAGACTTAATTCGAAGTCTTTTAAAATTTGAAGTGACTTCTTAAAAGGAGGTTGAATCTTCCAACGTCCACAATTTAGTGTTAGACTCGTAAACATAAAGATAAGGATAGCCATTTTAGTTTTCAATTGAATTCCATGCGCATTTATATTTGGGCACTATGTTAAAGTAGTTTGAGAGGTTATCGTAAGCTAAAGATTTTCTTTTAAGGATACTATTCAAATTACTATGAACTATTAAGTTTATTTATATACCAGCATAATGTTGAAGGTTTATCCATTACACCGTAAACATAGAGTAATTAATACAAGTTTGATCGTCTTATGCACATTTAAGATAAGAGGGAGTTACAGTGACAGTAACCTATATGCATCGGTTTACACATTTAAGCAGACTAGTATGTTTTCTCTTGATTCCAATGAAGAGATAGAACACACTGCCTATCTCCATGGAATAAAACATGCAGAAGAAATTAAACTCACACTTATCATTACTTTTTCAAAACAACAACTCCAACTTATTCAGGTTTATGCCAGTAACAGGATATTTGGAACATTGACTTTGTAATTGATGCCAACAGTAGAGCGGTTGAAACATCAACTCTGTAGTCAACACCCATACCCCAGGATATAGACTAAAAGACCACAATTCTTCTAGCTTATATTACAGATCACTTTTATCTATCTCAGTGAAATCTGTATAAATATGTGTACAGTGGCCCGAGGAAATCCAGCCAAAAATAAATAAATAAATACATCTGCAAGCTACATCATGGCATTTTGCACTTATTCCCATAGACTTTAAATTGAACTGAGCAGACAATTTGTATTTTTGTGGATAAGTACTTGAATTAGAAGTTCGTTGTCCTACGTATTATCAATGCACTCTACTAGAAATTTATAGGTGACTGTCTGTTTGATAAGATACGAGGCTGAATTCTTTTTATAGCACTTTAAATAAATAGGAAGGTTCGATTGTATAGAATGGTATCACATTGTATGCAACTGTAAATCAACCAGCAAAATCTACACATATTTATGGCCTACACAAGTTTACAAGATCTTACTTGTTTAATCTATGCATATATTTGACAGAGACAGTGGGAGATCAAATATGTTGAAACCAAAATGGGTGGCTAAGTTGCCTACCTAATGAAGCTTATCTGTGATACAGATCCAAGAGGTGGGGCTGTGAGTGACACGCCTGGGTTACTCCAAATGCTTTTCCTCAAACTCTGAAAAAAAATGCTTCACACTTACAGTCAGGCTTCTGGAATCACTTCAAGAATGAAGGACGCTAAGGAGGAAGACTGTCTTTTCTCCCAAATAAGGCAAAAAGATAAACAAAAAGAACATAAGACTGGAGCGCCTTCCCAACACAGTTTCGTCCCTTAGATTTATAGGTAAAATTATATTAAATTCTTTCCAAACTGTAGTTTGAAGTTAGCTCCAAAATTTATTATGGCAGTTGAATAAAAATCCAACGTGAGAAACGTGGGTGCGGTGAGGTGATCATAAGTCTATTTTGGGCGGCTGTGGACGGCGTAATGCCCCCTTGCCAGTGGGTCTATGCTGGTAGAAATTTAATTCATAGGTCTACGCTTTTACTCCCATAGTTGGTGAATCCAATTTGTTTTCCATTCAAAGATATTTGTTAGGTTTATTCCTTGTCATTAATAAATTGCTAGGTCCAATTGGTAGATATTTTAGGAAACGTGGAATAATGAATATCAAAACATGTTCATGAATTTATCTTCAGTATTAAATTCTATCCAAATATGCAGTTGAAGAAGAGGAGTCGTGACATTGTCATCTTCAGATCTAGGGCAGAGTTGTTACAGTTTGTTACACTCAGAAACTAGGGCTTACTGTAACTTAACAGCAATCATTGTAAGACAGCAACTCATGTTGTGAATGCATATTTGGCATAGGAGGCTTGGCATTATTGATATTGTTATTGTTTCCATTTTGATCCATGAATGAAGATGTTATTGTGAATGGTGAATGTGTATATATCTGCTGTTTGTACTCGTCTACATATTCAGATTTTGCATTGGAATATCAGAATTTGGGTTTGAGGCTAACATTGTGGTCAGATTTAAAGATATCCCAATTCGGGGATATTACATTGTAGGCATTGCACTTTTTAGAAGTGGGAACAATGATTGGCTTTTGATGGAAGTCTGACTAGGAGATCAAGAAGCAGTAGGGAGGACATAATCGAAAAAGACAAAGATTCAAGTTTTGATGACTAGCAGAGTAGATGTACAAGGAAAAGAATAACCAAGATTCAGAGGCATATGTGTGTTGTTGTCGAAATTGCAGAATTATTACAAAAAGAATAAGCACAATTTAATGCATCACCAACAAAACCATGGTAACCAAGCTTCAAGGCATTATGAATAGAACTAAAGAGATGCAAGAAAAATTTTAACCAAAGAGTCAAGGTAGCACTAATAACATTTGTTTCCATTTCACTCCAGAGGCTCAAGATGCAGGCAAACAAATCCAAGCCCAATGCTAAAGATCTAACATGTGCTAATTGCATTAAAAACGGTTTTAATTAATTAACATTAGGGCTGTGAAGAGGGGTTAATTCTGATTGATTGGTTAGGTTTAGTCAAAATTATTAATTAGAATTAATAAATCCATGGTAAATAATAGTTAGTCTGGGGCTAATTAGCCAAATTAATTGAGTAATAATTTATTCAATTAATTTGTGGGAAATTGATGCAGAGAAGCAAGAGTGGATTTGGGGTGTCTACATGAACTATTAATAAAAACATAAAAATCTAACCAGCAATACAAAGTACAAACAACAAAAAAGAACTGAGGTTGAGCTCCAGTAATCTAGGAGAGCCACTGACCTTCTATATAAACTGCTGATTGATTTGCACAAGCAAAATCTCCGCAGGTCAGATAGTGTTATTTTGGTATCTGCCAGCTACAAAATTGAACCAAGCTGAAGGTAGATTATTTTAATCCGGATTGTTGCTTTTGACTTATGTGACCAAGCTTGATTCTGTGCACAGTTAGGAGATTGCTGTCTGTTGGTGGTAGTGGGTTGGAGCAGCTGATCCAGCTTAACTAAGAAGACTTAGATCATAGAAGCACAACTATTCAGACCAAGCCCTGGAATTCTTCATACAATTAAAACAAGCCCACACAGCGCAAACAACTAAAGATCCACCAATACTTCATTAAATTTCCATTAATATAAAACAAATGACATAAATGTGAAATAAAGGTGTGGTGGCAAGAGGAGGTATATTTTTATTTTTTCTATGTTTTAAGTTAGTTGTATGCATTAAGCTCACTGTAAGTACAAGGATTCTAAATATCACTATTTTTTTCATTTTTAAAATCTTTGGGATTGAAGCTTCTTTATGTCACATCATCTTAGATGCTGCTAATCAATAAACAACAAAAATAATTTTAAGAATTTTAATAATTAAATATAAATGTTAATGTCCATTCCAACCATAGAATATGAAGAAATAAACATTCTCATTGGTCAAAACATAAAAGCCTAAATTTAATTGTTCAATCTGTCCTTCTGAATGGAAGCAAGGCTATACAAAATTATAATGCATTTTTCAATGGAGTCTGCCTCACCAGGTAAAAGAGAAAAAGATATGGAAATAGCTTTGGCTGACAGAACATTGGATCTATATTCCTCATATGTTGATAGATTATATAAGGCATTTACAGCATCTTATCTACATTTGTTGGTTTCTGAGTCCAGGAGTTAAATAAAAACAGGTATTGCTCCAAAAGCTCCAATAAAAACAAGTCATTAGATTACAATATAATTTTCGACATTTTCAAGAATAATCTTCAACAATGTTCTAGAGGATAACCATATACAATTAAGAGGATAACCCTCAACAAATTTTAAGAGGGGTCTAAGATATTATTGGATTTGAGAAAAGAAGAATATGACACTAAAAGAATGAGACAGAATAAGAATATTTATTTATAAGAACAAGAAATAAGAAATAAGAAAGAAAGATGCTAAACTCAAAAGAAACAAATAATTTGTTTGAATTTTTTCTGCATTTGAATCTATTTGGGGCAAATTGTGAATTCACAAATCTTAAGCAACAGCATTCCTGCAAAGCTCCAATACACTGAAACAATTTGTGAATTAAGGAAGAGTATCAAAAAAAAAATGTAGAAATTCATATCGTACTGAGTACTAAATAAATATCAAGAGTAGACATAAGAGTTGAGTTAATGCATTTGCTCTTCTTGTACCGCATGACCAATTGGAGATAACTATAGTTGCAAATTACCATCATAACAAATAATAATGCATGCATTGCAAATTACCAACATAACAAAAACTAACGCATGCATAATCAAAGGACATTGTAACATTACATCAAAAAGAATAAATCAGGTAAAAGATAATTGAATCTTCAACACTGTTTAAGAGGATAACCTTCAACAACATTTAGGAGGGATTTTGAAGATATTATTGGATTGAAGAAAAGAAGAATATGAGGGCTTAAAGACTGAAAAATTAACAATGTTTATTTATAGAAACAAGAAGGGAAAAAAGATACCAAACTCAAAAAACGTGGATTTGTTTGAAACTTCTCTGCATTTGAATATATTATGGGAAAAACTTGTGATATTCCTAATCACAAGCCTGCAAAGCCCTGATCCATTGAAACAATTTGTGAAAAAAGAAGAACCAACTAATAACATGTAGAGATTCATACTATACTGATTACTAAATTACTTAAGTATCAAGGTAGAGATAAGAGTTGAGTTAATGCGTTTACTCTTCTTGTACCATATGATAAACTGAAGATAACTATACTTGCAAATTACCACCAATCAAAAAAAACAATAGATGCATAATCAATGCAAATAGTAACACTACACAAAACAGAAAAAACTCAAGAAAAAGATAAGCCAAAGCTTTATTTGAGGATATTTAAAGGTTGGATAGCAAGAAGGGAGAATGATTAAAAGATTTTATATTTCCAAACTTGGAAATCTTTTAGTCTGATCTTTTAAGTGATTAAAAGATTTTATATTTCCAAACTTGGAAATCTTTTAGTCTGATCTTTAAAGTGATGGAGATACTCTCCTAACACTCATCAACTTACAGATTATTGTTTGTCAACCCTGCAAACAGCTTCGCAATCACTGTATATTCACTTTAAAAGAAATTAAAACAGTTTATCATTTTCATAAACATTGGAAAACACAAGATGCTACATGAAAGAGAAGTAATTCATGCAAGAGAGACATTCACACAGACTAAAACAACAAGATTAACCAGGAGAAACCCTGAAAGGGGAAAACCCCAAAAAGAGTGAGCACTTTGCTCCTCATTCAACCATCCACAGTCCACTAGAGATGTTTGCAAAGCCGCTAGAGCGAATTGGAGCCTTGACAAGAAATGAAAATATATTGAAGGTTACCAAGAAAGCCAATGTCCAAAACATGTTTTACAATGCTTATAAGTTATATGACATTTCAATGTCTTTCTTGGTGCCAAAAGAAAAGTCTAATGCTGGAAAATCCATTTGAAACATCAAAAAACTTTCATATTCCATGCTCTGTCTGCATAGCGACAAATTCAATGCTTCTGCCAAGAGATGATTTCAAAAATGCCATCGTTGGGACAAATTCACCACTTTTACTAAGAGACAAATTCACCACTTTTACCAGCAGGTGAATTCATGATTATTACAGTTGCAATGATTTTTCCATCTTGAACACCAACGATTTTGTCATTCTTGGCTTTCTACTAAGTTTATACACCTGCACCCCTGTTATAAGGCATTCCCCAAGATGCTCCAGATCATCCCAGACATACCTAATATAAACTTCCTGACAACAAAATCAAACCAAATTCATCCCTCTGAGACTTCTAGGCATCTTCTCAACTGAAAGTGGTGACTTGACCCCAAGATCCAGCAACTTTGATCCAATTTTGCGATCATCCTAATCCAACCATTTTGCAAAGATGGGGACAGATGTTTTTGCTTCAGAAATGACAAGCCTTCTGAAGAAGAAAGCTTGAGGATAACTAATTCAACAAATGATATTTCTTATTGTATGCTTTAGCAGCAAAACTGCGTACACTTCAAGAAGCAGTATGAAGGTCGGTGTTGAGATAATGGTGTACAAGTTTTGGTATATTTGTATTACATATGGTATCTGAACAGTTTCACTCTTTGTGACAGAAAGTTAGAACAAGGCTGTGGATTCTCTTATTGAAATGCCATGTAACTCTATTTCACTCTTTTCCACCAATTATGACTTCCGTTGACTCTCATACCCACCCAATTTAGCTGCAAAACTTAATTTAATCTAAGATGCAGGGTTTGTACCCGCAGGCCCCGAACCCAATTCGGGTATGCACCCGGTTCGGGTTCATCTGCGGATACGTGCTAGGTGCACACCCAGCACTGTGGGTTCACCAAGGTGTGCACACCCACGCACCCATGCAAACCCATAGTGTTGGGTGTGCACCCTATGCGCACCTAGCACAAACTAGGGTGAACCCACAGGCCAAGTCAAAAAAAGTGGGCCCAAACTTGATTAAAAAAACAATTTTCTTTTTTTCCTCCTAACCCTAAAACGGCCCAATATGAGGCCTTCAAACACACATACATTTCATTTTTATCTCTCATTTTGCTCTCACCATATTTTCTCTCCATCTTGGCATTTTGAAGGGAGGTGATTGTATTTGAAGGAGATTGATTGTGGAATGCCTAATAGCTTCCACAAAGGAGATTTAAGTGTGTAAGGTATGCATTTAAACCCTATTCTTTAGTCTTTTGATGAATTTTTTCAAGTTTTTGATGGATTTTTTCAAGTTTGTGAAGAAGTTTTTCAAGTATATTTTTTTTTTTCATTTTTTTTTTATAGATTGCAACAATGGCTAGTAGTCAAAGTTCAATGGGTGGGGAGGGAAGCCAAAAATTCAAAATTGATAGAGGATCTCCTTTATAGAGACATACCACAAGAATTTCACAACTTCCTAGAGGTGGGGGGTTTGTTTGGAAGTGTAATTTTTGCAATGCACAATATAATAGCTCCTATTACCGAGTGAAACTTCATTTTATGGGCCCTAGTGGTAAAGAGATTAATATGTGTGAGGGCCCAGATAAGAAAGGGTTGCCTGTTGTACAAGTAGCAGGATTTATAAAAGAACAAGAAGATGTTGACAGATTGATTGCAAAAGGAAAACAAAGTGGTTATAGTTTCGGAAAGAAAAAAACAATGACATTACCCTCTCAGACATTTACGACCTCCAAACATCCCTTCTTGCCTATGCCCTCCACGGAAGATGAAGATGAAGAACCACAAATCACCACCTGCAAGAGAGGTCCATTGGAGAGGGCATTTAAAATGGAGGCAAGACATATTGCTGAAGAAAAAATTGCACATGCCTCTATGCCAATGGTCTTCCATTCAACTTGGTGAGATCACCATATTGGTGGGACATGGTGTCAGCAATAAATAGCGCACCTCCTGGTTTCACAAGTCCTAGGTATGAAAAGGTGCGTACAACCTTATTGCAAAAAGAGAAGAAATCTATAGAGGCCCAGCTAAAACCAATTAGAGATTCTTGGAGTGAAACAGATGTATCTATTGTTTCCGATGGATGGAAAGATTGCAAAACCCGTCCATTGATCAATGTTATTGCAATGTCCCTCGAAGGGGCAATGTTTTTGAGGGCAAATGACTGTGAAGGGGAAGTGAAAGATGCAGAGTTCATTTCCAGGATTCTCATTGACTCCATAGAGATGGTGGGTAATGAAAATGTTGTCCAAGTAATTACAGACAATGCAAAAGTTTGCAGGGCTGCAGGTGCTTTGGTAGAGGCTAAATATGAGCACATCTTTTGGACACCGTGCACCGTACACTCCCTCAATTTGGTGATGCAAGCAATTGGCAACCAAATAGAGAGGGTGAAAGAAATATACCAGGAGACTGAGGAGATCCAGATGTTTGTGACAAACCACCATATGTCACAAGCAATTTTCAGAAATTTTTCAAGATTGGAATTGTTGAAGGTAAATTTAATTTATTTAGTTTCATTTATGTCATGTTTTACATAATTGAATAAAAAAAAAAATTGTGTTATTTACATATTTTAAATGTGTTATTAACTTACTATTAACATGTTCTTGGGTTGCTGATGTTAGTGTTTGTAGCTTAGGGAGATATTTTTCTCCAAAGTAAAAAAAATTAAGATAATTATCAAGGCAGGTCGGCCTTGTTAACAAATGATATTTTATATTTATTATTTAAAATCAAAGAGGCGGACCTAGATGAAAGGTTGCCTAGTTTGGTATATATACAATGTGGTGTTCATTCATTCAAATCAATCAATTCAATAACTTCAAATTTGCACCTTAGCAGCAGATTGAACTAATCAAGGAGGATCATATTCTTTTGTATCTTTGCATCAAGGAGTGATGCTATTATTCATTGTATTAATTCAGCCTTGAGTAGTAAGGCCAGACTTGTAAGCAGATTTCTGCTCTTATTCATTCAATATATTGGAGATATATTTTGCTGGGTTTTTCTCCCTCGAGTAGGAGGGTTTTCCCAGGCTAAAAGTGTCGTGTTTATTGTTCATGTGTTGCATTTTCTGCTTTAGGTTAAATCTGATCCTAAAATTAGCATGGTATTAGAGTGGGTTTAAGCAAAGATCTGATCAGATTTAAGCAGTATTCTACACTTATGTTATCTGATATATAAGATTGGTATTGGTAATAATGGTAGCTTTAGCTGTAAATGAATGAAGTAAAATCTATCAAGCGACTTGTCGATACCATTTGGTGTAACCACCGTTTCTTTACTCGTGGTTATGAAGAAGTTTTGATGCTAAAAGAAAAATCAAGAAGCCGTTCCTCCCAAGAAGTCGATATTGTTCTAGGAGGCGTTATCAAGTGTCGGGAGCTATTTACAATTCAGGATTTTTAATATATGAGGGAAGCCGTAAATTTTTATCTGTCGTTTCAGTTCTTCATTAATAGAGGCAATACAAAGAAAGTCGTGAGCATGTCATTGGAAGCCGCCTAATACTGAGAATAGAAAATCATGGGAATTATTGTCTCCATCAGAGCTTTCTATAAGCACCGGTTGTGTGTAATAATCAGGAGCAGCTTAGTATAACCGATGCTAACTTGTGAGAATTAATGCCGGTGATGTTTTTAACTTTGTTGGGTAACCAACGTGCGAGACAACAAGACGTGCCATTCATAACCGCTCACTTCCTTCTTTGCCAAGAATGAATTAAGTGTTAAATGTCCATATCATGAGCTTACAAAATTAACAACATCATGGTGCTTTAATGAAAGGTGATTCAATATATATAAGTGGCGGAAATTACAAGTGTCTTAAAGTTGGAGTAGGGTGTCGGGTTTATGAAGGCAGCGCATATGTAACTTGTGGTGGGAGTCGGAAATACTTGAGTTGTCGGGAACACCTTGTATGCTCGCATAAATCATAGACTCCAAAAATATTCAAGTCGTGGTATGGGGGGTGGATATTTAGGTGGCAGTGGCTCATCCTATTATTAAACTGTATATGTGATCATGAAGCTGCCATAGGTTGAATTAGTTTTAAGTTCTAAGAGGCATAACTTAAACTTTTAAAGGCAGCATCGTTTGAATTAAATGCTTGAGAAGAAGCTCTTGTTGCATAAGGTGATATAGTTGTCAGGAGGAGAAAAATGGCTGCAACTGAATCAACAAAGATAAGTATTTTTAATAATGACCATGAATTTTATGTAGTTAATTCATGCAATAACATTGTGTATGCTTCATGTAGTGGTCTGTAAATTTCTCTTCAAGGTAGTTTGATCTATGAACTATTATTAAACTCTCTAAAATGCTTCCAGGACGGACCGAGGAGCAAAAGGATGATGAGAAACTACATTCATGGAAGGAAGAGTTTGATGCATCCTGTGAGTAAGTCACGCAGGCTGAAGAATGGAGACATAGCTTGCAGTCATGGGATTGAGTTGGTGGCACATAGCTTCTCTCAAAGGAACAAGTTTCTTCAAAGAGGAGGAAATAACATTCAAAGGGAGTCTGACAAACCACCAGAGGCAACCATGGACGAGGAGGTCAAAAGGTTGATGCAAGTACTTGGAGCTTCAGAGGGAGTCACATCATCATGAAGATCTATTGTAATGTATATTTCTTTGAGACGGAGAAATATGAGGTGAAAGCCCTTGTAGTGTATATTTCTCTATGACGGAGAAGTATGAGGTGAAAGCCCTTGTAGTGTATATTTCTCTGTTACGGAGAAGTATGAGGTGAAAGCCCTTCTAGTGTATATTTCTCTGAGATGGAGAAGTATGAGGTGAAAGCCCTTGTAGTGTATATTTCTCTGAGACGGAGAAATATGAGGTGCGAGCCCTTGTTCATCTTTGAGACTGAGATGAGACGTCATGTTGAGAGACTCCATGACGACATCATGTTGAGAGACTCTGTGATGAACCCTTTGTACTTGTGTTTATTCCACACATGGGAGTAGCCATGGTGGATGTCATGTTGAGAGACTCCATGACAACACCACATTGAGAAACTCTGTGATGGGCACTTGTACGTGTGTTTCTTTCCACACATGGGAGTAGCCATGATGGACGTCATGTTGAGATACTCCATGACGACATCACATTGAGAGACTCTGTGATGGATTCTTGTACATCTCTGAGACTGAGATGTGATTTTCCACAGTTGGGTGTAACCATTGTGGGCGTCATGTCAAGAGACTCCATGACGAGGATTACAGGAAAAATACCTCCCTAGCTAAGAGGGAGTGTTAGTGTTTGTAGCTTAAGGAGATATTTTGCTCCTAAGTAAAAAAAATTAAGATAATTATCAAGGCAGGTCGGCCTTGTTAATAAATGATATTTGTTATTTGTTATTTAAAATCAAAGAGGCAGACCTAGATGAAAGGTTGCTTAGTTTGGTATATATACAAAGTGGTGTTCATTCATTCAAATCAATCAATTCAATAACTTCAAGTTTGCACCTTAGCAGCAGATCGAACTAATCAAGGAGGATCATATTCTTTTGTATCTTTGCATCAAGGAGTGATGCTATTATTCATTGTATTAATTCAGCCTTGAGTAAGGCCAGACTTGTAAGCAGATTTCTGTTGTTATTCATTCAATATATTGGAGATATATTTTGCTAGGTTTTTCTCCCTCCAGTAGGAGGGTTTTCCCAAGGTAAACGTGTTGTGTTTATTGTTCATGTGTTGCATTTTCTGCTTTAGGTTAAATCTGATCCTAAAATTAACAGCTGAAACCCAGTTTGCATCTCACACAATTGTTTTGAGATGACTTGTGAAGGTGAAAGAGGCATGGAGTCAAATGGTTATTAGCAACCAATGGTGTATATGGAATCAATCAAATTTAGAGAGGGCCCAAAAGGTCAAGGCATTGATCTTGGATGATGATTGGTGGGATCATGTGAATTATGTATTGGAGTTCACCGAACCTATCATGTCTATGCTTCAGTTTGTTGATACAGATGAACCATGCTTGGGGGATGTCTATGATAGCATGGACACAATGTTGGAGAAAATAAAAATGGAAATACAAAAGAGAGAGAGAGAATGATCCTGAAGACACCTTTTACAAAAGGGTGGAAGCAATTGTTCATCGTTGGAACAAGATGACAACACCATTGCACCTCCTTGCATATGCCCTATCTCTGAGGTACTATACCACAGAAGTACTTCCTATCCCAGGGAGAATACCGCCATATAGAGATTTTGAAGTTGCTAATGGGTATAAGAGGGCATTTAGTAGACTCTTCACTGATCCAGAAGTGCAGACAAGTGTTATGAAAGAATTTGGATTGTTTATCTCAGGAAAAAATCATACCCCTTCTATTGTCAAAGACCAATACAAAATGGATGCTATTACATGGTGGTACCTCCATGGTCAAGATTATATGTACCTCCAGCCTCTTGCAATCAAGATCCTTTCACAAGCTTTTTTTTTTGCCACTTGTATTGTAAAATTTAACACTTAACATTCTTGAATTTATCTTGCATTTTTTATTTTTTATTTTGTTGGTTTTCTCTCCAAGTTGCAAACTCTTTTGCCGTTGAATGGAATTGGAGTACATACTCCTTTATCCACTCAGTGAAGCGTAAACGATTGGCTGCAAAAAGAGCTGAAGACTTGTTGTATATTCATTCCAATTTGTGTCTTCTATCACATAAGGATCCTCAATACAAGCAGGGGGCAGCAAAGCTTTGGGATGTAGCACCCGAATCTACTGACTTGGATGCAACCATTTAGGATCTTGCTAGAGCCACTATGGATAATGTGGATGATAATGATGACATACTACATGGTGCATCTAGTGCAAGTGGAACTGCTTTGGATTCAAATGATGATGATCTTGAAGTTAAAGCCGCCGAAAATCCAAGTCACGATGAATTTTTTGATAATCCTTTTGCTGATTGATGAACAATGAACATTGAATCATGTTTCATGAACTACATTTTGTAATTCAGCAATTGTGATGATTTCCATTGGAATCGTGAACATAGACGTATATGATATCATTGATATGGCTTATTTGAATATTTTTCAACTATCAATTGGCATTTAATATTTATCTTTGGCATTTGGCATTGATCAATGATCAAGTATCATACTATGAAATGATTTAGTTTTACAATTTTGTATATTTCTCTTCTTTTTTTGTATATATATATACACACGTGCCCATACATACCCAAACCCCTAAAAAAAATTTTCACGTACCGGGTTTTCGTACCCGCACCCGTCCCCGAACCCAAACCGGTAACTTAGAATTTAATCTTTGATAATGGAAGCCAAATTGCAAAATCTAAAAGAAACATGACAACCATAACTATTTCAATGTTTCTCTGTTTGAAAAATATGTTCAAATAAGTGGCCCTTGGCTCATCATGAATGCTGTTTTCTATATCAAATCGGGTGTCACAGAAACATATACATTGAAGTCCTAATGTTCAGTAGTTTTCAAAATATTCATCTGGAATAAAATTTTGTCTCAGTTCAATGTCGGTTTCCATGCTTGATTCTAATTTTGGCCAGATTTATCAAAGTGTATCTACTAGTTTAAATGATTGTTCTAAGGATGCACAGTTTTAAAATAAATTCCCCCAGCTTTGGTGTGTTTAATTGCTTAAATATAAATTTGCACAGGTGATTGAAACAAGTTGTCCTAAACACTTTATGATATGTACAAACTGTTCTTTTGATATGCCAATAGGCAAGCTCTCATACAAACTATCCTCAATTAACAAGTTTGATGCTATAGCAATCAAATTTTGAACTTACCTAGCATGTTTTAAATGCCAAAGCTCACTTTCACCATCTGGAAACAGAACACACATCATTCAACAAACAAGACAGTTAGAAACATCTTCTGCTGTCTGAAAAGGAAGAGAAACTCATAATTTAAAGAGTCAGCAATATGCACTGGAAAGAGATCCAAATTTTGCACTGTATATATCATCCTGCAGTATTTTATGTTGAGAAAATGGAAATGGTTATGATTTGAGTAGGATAGTTTTCGTCATACTCCAATCTGGTGGGCTCTTCTCAACACTAAATATTAAATAAGGGAAGAAGTAATCCAATGGAAGAAGATGGAAATGCTTCTAACTAAGCTGAAGGCCACCAATAACAGATTCCTATAATAGTGTATGCTAAAAAACAACTAAAACATAGAGGGGATTTCCATTACTTAACAGACCCATCATTTGCAAACGAGCTAGCATAGGTAATAAGGTTTACTAGGTATCATTTCAAGTTCCCAAGAATTTGATTAATAATCCTGTAATGTCCCCTTTTTGGTCCTAAGTTTTCCAGTGACTGATAGCCTATTTCTAGAGTCCCGTAGGCTACTCGGAGGTGTTTTTAGGGTTTCCAAAATTCATGGAAGAGGTTTCTCATCAGCTTTTCAAGAGGTTGTTGCAAGAGTTTGCCAGAGGATTTTCTAGATCTTTTTGGGTTTTTTGTGACCCTTGGTGGACAGTCACTGCTATTTTTAGCAATGTCTATTTTTAGTAAGCCACAACTGCATCTCAAAATGTGCTTATTTTGAGTTTGGGCACACTTACTATTTTTAGCAATATGCTATTTTTAGTAAGTGCTATTTTTGGCAATAGTCTTGGTAGCAGCTCAATGCAAGGTTACTATTTTTGGTAATGGTGGCAGTTGCAATGGTTGGCTTGATATTTTTAGCAATTGGCTTCTCCACCATCCTTGGAGTTCGCAAATGGAAAGGTTGGCAACTTAAGTTTATTTTATAATGTTAAGTCACCTTTTCACCCCCACTCCTAGGATGCATAACTTAAGATGTTTCTAAAACGTAGACTTGAGCCTGGACGCCAAGATAGAGACTTAGTTGTTTTGAAAAGTAAATTTTATGCATAACCAACGTGGACACCAAAGTGAAGATATTAAGTGATTTTAATAAAGTATTTTATTCCCCAAATATGGCATCCCATTTTGGAGGGAAATGGGATTCAAACTTTTGGGTATCAAAAGCTATTTATATGCCTTTAGTTATTCTCATTTGTTATGTGAATTTGTGATAACGAAGTGCCAAAATGCAAAGAGATCTCCTTGGGCTTTGAAGACGAAATCCCTCTAAGTCGACTTCAATTTCGAGATTGCAAGATATCTCCTAGCTGAGAAGTGTTGAAGCTCCATTTCAGGGGTTGCAGTTGAGCTTATATTGGTGATGGCTATCTTGTTCCTTTCAATTCTTGCTAGTTTTGATGTCTTCTAGATATATTTTGGTGTGTGTGTGATGATTTGCAACTTTAGAGGCATTTTTGGTGTGTTTTATCAGTTTTGGGTGTTGTTGGTTCGTGCCTTTCTTTGCCTAGCTGACCCGGCTTTTTACTCACGCTGATTGGAGGAGCTGTGAACTTTTTTGCGGGTATTGATTTATTGGCTCGTCTACCCTTGGACGACCCCTTCTTGCAAAGTTTGGTAATTTTTGATGGAGAAATGGTTTTTTCCTTGCCAATAGCCCCTCTAGGGAGGCCGTGCAACTTGACTGGAAGTTGTTTTGGCATGTGACTTTGTTGATCAGACTTGTTGGTGGCCACTAACTACCTTGTCTTGAACGCCTAGCCTTGCTTGGACCATTGCAAGTGATTTGGAGTGATTCTACGAAGCTTGGGTGAAGTTATGCTCATTTTGCCATTGCCGGTGGGAGCATTTAGCTTGCTGTACATGCATATCAGACTGCTGTTCTGAGCATCAGACCTGTTGCAGCAGCTTGTTTGTCTTTCCATTGACGCCCAGTGGACCTATTTTGAGGTATACTTGTTCTAGTTTGAGGGGGGTGTTCTCATTCTTCATTGCAGCATCTTGGGGGAGGGGGGCACGAGGGGGGGGAAGTTTTACTTCATATTTCAGTCATTTACCTCTCATAACAGCAGCATATAATGGTCTGATATAATTTATGTTGAGCTCATTGTAACACCATCAATAGTACCATTGGTGATGCTCTTGTAATTGCATTTGATACTCATCCCACTAAACAAGTGATTGCTCCCATTGAATAAGTGGTCGAGCCTTTCTTTATGTTACTTGTTACTCTCGTTGAATAAGCAGTTGAGTTCTTTATTTGCTTTCTTGTTATGCCCACTGAACAAGCGGAGGATTGTGTGATTGGTCAGCTTGCCGCCAAGTGCTATTTTCTTTCTTGTAATTCCCACTAAATAAGCGGATTTTTACTTTCATGCACTTGGTTTTGATTACTCACCTCACTAAAGAAGTGCTAGCATAGAGGATTTTCAAATATTGTAAGCCTTACCACCGTATGTTCTCACCTTGCTCATATCGGGATCTAGGTGATAAGAAAGTGGAAGGTGTTTATTTCGAGTTAACTTGTCTTTCCAATAATTGCAAAATCCCTTTTCACCATATGCTCTCACCTTGCCCACACTGGGATTTAGGTGATCAAAAAATGGAGGGTTGCTTATCTTTGCATTTTGGCTAACGTTAACACGTGAAGTTTTGGGAAAAAATTGGGGTGGCTATTACAGTGGTATCAAAGTTGGTCATCCTCCTAGCCTATGCCTTTCATTGCCTACAGTTGACAGAAAATCTCTATGAGTGATAGAGAAATCGGATACTACAACAGAGAGCAAAAGAGACAGCAATTTCAGACTGCTTCAATTACTATTTAGGGAACATTCTTCGAGGTTCTTAGAGCACATAGACAAACAAAGGTTGACAGTGACAGAGCAATTGAAACCATGGCAGAAAGGGATAGGGGACTAGCCCAAGAAGAGAGTCCTGATGCTACAGCAGAGAGAAAGTTTGATTGCGTGATGGACATGATGTCGCAGTTGTTGGCTAAGATGATCCAAAATGTGACTCCCACACCTCAACGCCAAAATAGTGAGACTAGTGCCTCAAATGTTAACCATAATGGTGGACAAAGTGGTCATACTCTTGAAGTGACCAAAGGATCCGCTCCTAGACCTCTCCAACCAACCTTCACTTGAAGGGAGGCTCTTCCAGCTGAACCAAAAGCTCAAATTCCTATGGCTGATGAAGTGAGAAATAGCTACATGGAGTATGTCACCCTTCCTGCGGAGATTCATGAGATTTTGACATCGGACCAATTCATGAACCAAAAGAAGAATAGAGGAGGTGGAAGATATGAGAATCGTGGTCCTATGCCTCCAAGGGATTATCAACAAGCCCTAGGGAAGGTGACTCTAGCACATTACGATGGGAGTGATAAGTGTACGTCTAGAGCTTGGGTCCAGAAGCTTGATAACTATCTTTCATTGAGGCCAATGCCGAAGCTGGATGCCATCAAGTTTGCCACTCTTCATTTGGACGAAGCTTCCCATGAATGGTGGTATCACAATTTGGTCACTCTTGGCCATAACCTTATTGTGACCTACGATAAGTTCACTAACAAACTCATAAAGATCCTGAAGTAAAGTTTTGAAAGCTGGCCCAGTTGAAGCAACATGATTCACTTGATGCATATATTTCTAATTTTCAGAGGCTTTCTATGATGGTGCCCAACATCACTAAAAGAAGACTTGTAGTCCTTTTCACTAAAGGATTGATGGAACCATTGAAGGGGTGGGTGAAGGCCTTTGATCCACCAACTCTTCATGAAGCAATTAAGAAGGCAAGAAGCATGAAGCTTGCAGCCCCAAAAAGAAAATTTCCACCTAAGACATGTCCACATCTTAGAGACAAGAAGCGTGACAACAAGGAGAACATGCAGCCCAAAGAAAACCCCACTAGGAAGGTGGAGGACAACTACAGAAAAGAGCTAAGGAAGAAGAATATTTGCTTCAAATGCAAAAAGCCATAGGTCCTAGGTCACAAGTGTTGGGAAAATGGGAAGAACCGTCAATTGGAGGCCTATGCAGCTGATGGATCAAAATCAGAAAATTCAGACCATCAAGTTGAAGCAGAGGATGGTGAAGAAGAAAGCTCGAAAGAAGAGATTGGAAAAGTGAAGGAAAATGGTGGCACTCTTGCAAGGATCTCTAGCCTTCAAAGAAGCAATTCTTTCAAACTTAGAGGACTGTTGAAAGGGCAGCAAGTTGTTGCTTTAATTGACATTGGTGCTATGCATAATTTTATTGACAAGGAGATTGTGGCACAACATGGGCTTAAGACTAGAAAATTTGGAGGTTTCAGAGTCATGGTTGCCAATGGTAACACAATGTCTTGTGTTAGGATGATACCACAATTGAGGATCATGTTAAACCGCTACGAAGTCAATGATGACTTCTGTGTTGTCAACACTAGAGGCACAAATGTCGTTTTGGGTATGTAGTGGCTTCATTCCTTAGGGGAAATCACCTTGAACTTGAAATCCATGGAGCTGAAATTCCAAGATGGTGATAGGAAGGTGGTTTTGAAAGGAATGACTAATGGGGGATCCAAGATGATGCAAGGGATAGAATCCAAGAAAGAAGATGAAAACAGTTTCCAAACTCACGACAATCCCCTATTTGACGTGGAAGCAGAGCTCACATTTCCTAATCCTTTGTTTGAGATGCATGAAGACAAGGTGATGGAAGAACCATTATCTCTAATTGATTTGCTTCCTATGTTGAGATGTGATGGACTGGATCCTTGCATCAGGGAGTTTGGCCTTGTGGATTCACTGCAAGGAATGGAGTATCTTCTTGAATCAAAAAAAGTTGGTGTGGTGAGCCCTTGTGAGGAGGTTTCAAATGCTCACAAATTTCTTTGGGTTATGTCACACAAGTTGACAAATTGTTGGCAACCCTAACTTGATGCAGTCACTTGGGGAGAAGTTTTTTGTGCCTGAGATCGTACGCATGGACAAATTGTTGTCGTTACCTCTCTTTGCAGCCATCTTATGAGTCCATTGATGTCCCCACCAATGGATTGGAGAGAGATTTTGAGCAAAGGTTGGCTCTATGGTGAGTTGGTGACACTTGAGAGGACTCTCCTATCCATGGACATGAGCAGAGGTATCAATTTGGCTGATGTTTTCAGTGTTGTAGCAGCTGTTCTTCTTCTTGGGTGCTGATTTTTCAAAAATCAGACCTCAAGTTGACCATTTCTGACTTGGAGAGCTGCAGGTATGCTTGTTTTCAGTCCATTCAATCCCCTAGTAGGATTGACTTGTGGTTTCAGATAAGAGGAATATTGAGTTTGGGCAATCAAAATCCGTGTGGGAGGAGTGTACAAGCACCAATCAATTTCTATTCTAATCCATTGGACAGCGGATTAATTTTCAGTTATGACCTTGATGTTGGTATGCAGGAAGCTGAGAATAAGGAAGTTAGCATTAACTTTCTCAAATTTACCTATGGGGTGCCACAAGGTTTTAAGCGTAGAGAACAATTCTCCAAGGAGTTGGCTAAGATTTTGTTGAGTTTGATTGATCTTCTTATGGGGGAACTTCATGAGATTACATTTGTAGGCACCTAGCAAAGCAATGTTCCTATTTGGGAAGTTGTGGATTCCTTACACTTATTTAGGATCCTGATTCATGGTGAGTTTAATTCAGAATCAATTAGTGCATGGCTTGCAATTGCTTGAGGACGAGCAATCTTGGGGAGGGAGGACTGTAATGTCCCCTTTTTGGTCCTAAGCTTTCCAGTGACCGATAGCCTATTTTTGGAGTCCCATAGGCTACTCAAAGGCGGTTTTAGGGTTTCCAAGGTTCTTGGAGGGTTCTTGTTAGCTTTTCAAGAGGTTGTTGTAAAAGTTTTCCAAAGGGTTTTTTTGGGTCCTTATGGGTTTTTTATGACCCACCAAGTCATTGAAATTTTTAGCAATGTCTATTTTTAGTATGTACTATTTTTAGTAAGTCAAAGCTGCATCTTAAAATGTGCTTATTTTGAATTTTGACACACTCACTATTTTCAGTAAGTGCTATTTCTGACAGTGGTCTTGGCAGCACTTCAATGCAGGGTTACTATTTATGGCAGTGGTAGCAGTTACAGAGGTTGGCTTCTCCACCATCCTTCGAATTCGCAAATGGAAAGGTTGGCAACTTAAGTTTATTTTATAATGTTAAGTCACCTTTTGACCCCCACACCTAGGATGCATAACTTAAGTTGGTTTTAAAAGGTGGACTTGAGCTTGGACGCCAAGATGGAGACTTATTTTTAAAAGTAAATTTTATGGATAACCAAGGTGGACGCCAAAGTGAAGATATTAAGTGATTTTAATAAAGTATTTTATTCCCCAAATGTGGCATCCCATTTTGGAGGGAAATGGGATTCAAACTTCTGGGTCTCAAAAGCTATTTATATGCCCTTAGTTGCTATCATTTGTTATGCGAATTTGTGATAACAAAGTGCTTCCGAAATGCAGAGAGATTTCCTTGGGCTTTGAGGACGAAATCCTCCAAGTTGACTTCAGTTTTGAGATTGCAAGATATCTCCTAGCTGAAAAGTGTTGTAGCTCTATCTCAGGGGTTGCAGTTGAGCTTATATTGGTAACGGCTATCATGTTTCTTTCAGTTCTTGCTAGTTTTGGTTTCTTCTAGATATATTTTCATGTGTGTTTGTGTGATGATTTGCAGCTTTGAAGGCATTTTTGGTGCGTTTTATCAGTTTTGGATGTTGCTCGTTCATGCCTTTCTTTGCCTAGCTAACTCGCCTTTTCACTCACACTAATCGGAGGAGCTGTTAACTTTTTGTGGGTATTGATTTATTGGCTCTTCTATCCTTGGGCACCCCCTTCTTGCAAAGTTTGGTATTTTTTTATGGAGAAATGGTTTTTTCCTTGCTGGTCACCCCTCTAGGGAGGCCGTACAACTTGGCTGGAGGTTGTCTTGGCATGTGACTTTATTGATCAGACTTGTTGGTGGCCACTAACTACCTTGTCTTGGATGCCTAGCCTTGCTTGGACCATTGCAAGTGATTCGGAGTGATTCTATGGAGTTTGGGTGAAGTTATGCTCATTTTGCCATTGCCAGTGGGAGCATTTAGCTTGCTATACGTGCATATCAGAATGCTGTTGTGAGCATCAGACCTGTTGCAGCAGCTTGTTTGTCCTTCCATTGACCTCCGGTGGACCTATCTTGAGGTATACTTGTTCTAGTTTGAGGAATGTGTTCTTATTCTTCATTGTAGCATCTTGGGGGGGAGTTTTACTTCATATTTCAGTCATTTACCTCTTATAACAGCTGAATATAATCGTCTAATATAATTTATGTTGAGCTCATTGTAACACCATCAGTAGTACCATTAGTGATGCTCTTGTATTTGCATTTGATACTCACCCCACTAAACAAGTGGTTGCTCCCACTGAATAAGTGGTTGAGCCTTTCTTTATGTTACTTGTTACTCCCGCTGAATAAGCAGTTGAGTTCTTTATTTGCTTTCTTCTTATGCCCACTAAACAAGCGGAGGATTGTGTGATTGGTTAGTTTTCCGCCAAGTGCTATTTTCTTTCTTGTACTTCCCGCTGAATAAGCAGATGTTTACTTTCACGCACTTGGTTTTGATTACTCACCTCACTAAAGAAGTGGTAGCATAGAGGATTTTCAATTATTGTAAGCCTTACCACCGTATGCTCTCACCTTGCCCATATCGAGATCTAGGTGATCAGAAAGTGGAAGGTGTTTATTTCAATTAGCTTGTCTTTCCAATAATTGCAAGATCCCCTTTCACCGTATGCGCTCACCTTGCCCACTTTGGGATTTGGGTGATCAGAAAGTGGAGGGTTGCTTATTCAATTGCTTATCTTTTCATTTTGGCTAATGCTAACAGGTGAAGTTCTGGAAAAAAATTGGGGAGGTTATTACAAATCCAACCAAATATTCTCTGGTTAGTAGCTACAATAGAGGATAAAGTGTTTTAGTACTCTCTCTTAAGGCCTAAAGCAGTTAAAATTGCCATTTGACTCCTTTCTATTTTTTACCCTTTTTTAAGAATGATTAAAACCAGCCACAATCTGTCAATCAACCCTCCATTGAGAAACATATACATTGAAGTCATAATGTGAATCAATAAAGGAATGGCACACAACACCAAGGTCCAATGGCAATCATGTTCTATTATTTATGGTCATGCTGAAAACTAGCCCAGCTGCATACTTCTGTGCTTTGGGATGGCCTACTTCCAGATAAGCACACTTTGTGTGCAAGTTTATATTTGAAAAATCACGAACAGAAATTATGCCATTCAACATCTTCATGGCAAGATTATTGAATATTCTATAGCTCTCATCCATTGCCATAACAGCCAGCGAAAAATTGAGAATCATTGCTCAAGGGATCATAATCACAAAAAGATGAAGGTCAGGCATGCAACAAAAATACTCAGTAAAGAGATGCCTAATAAGCAAATGGAAAGTTGAAGCAATGAAAGTCTGTCAAACCTCAAAAATCAGTTGGAAATCATCACCAACAAAATGATTAGCCTTTAGAATCAAGGTGCCTTGATAGAGGAAGACACGTATGACATAAATGCTGCATGGCACAAAGAGCAAATCACTGTTCCAGTCAGAGGAGATGCATTTAGGCTACATAGACAGCATAGAAAGCCACCATAACCAATGGTTCTATAACCAACAGAACACAAAACAAACCTAAATGACTCTGTTTATTTTCTCAAAACACCAATAACCTTCTTGAACTTATCCTCAAAAGGAATATGCAAAAGTGTTTTTCTATGCCTGGATAGTTGGAAATATGCAAAGCCAGCATGTATTTAAGATATGTCTGATTTATTCCAGCTAGTAATGTGAAGGAAAACTACACCAAGGACAAGATCTTGATAGATCAATCAGTTTCTAAAAATAGACAAAGACATCTGCATAAGGCTTCCTAAAGTATCATTCAATAGGGCAATATGCAGATGAGAGCACTTATGACTATGAACACAGAGAAGAGATGACTTTGAAGACATTTCACCAAGGAGTTGCAGTTATACTTGAGGCGAGTAATCCTCAGATATTGTGTGTGCTCTGTGGCATCTATGCAGTAAGAATTAATTATGCAGTTCAATGGAAGCAGACTTCAGCCATTTTCATTGTCAGTCACGACTCTGGGTATTTGTTGTATATAAATGCAATAGATCACTCAAAGCAAAACCAGAGTCATTTCCTCTAAGCATACTACCGTATGTTTGAAAATTACTCTAACAAAGATGCCCCTGTTGCGGTGCATGGAATCTCTCTGTTTATCATGACTGCATAAGCAGAATGGTTGGACATGCAACAAAAAGGGTGTGATTACGAGCTGTAATGATGATTATCAAAGTTGTATAAGGATTTACTGCATATTTTTATACCTATTTTTACCAAGAATAATGAATTGACTGCATTTAGGAAATGCTATAAATAAATCCAACATAATAATTATTAACCATTAAATTTAACCCTACTATGGAGCTCTTCTTTTTAACAACAGTTTAAGGTTAGAAAGAAAACAAAACTAAGACACTAACTGAATTGTTGGATTTAAATACAGACAATAAATGCAATAGCTGTCCAATATCTTAGGCAATATCAATCAGTACAATTACAACTTGCAACTTTGTCTATAATCCCATTTGGATTCTGGATTTTCAATGCAAATATGTTGCAGCATTAAAGTGATATACAAAATAGCATGGATAAGGAACGCTTGACAAGATGAAATTGCATATGACAGATAGTCAAGCAGTGAAAACAAAAACTTTAGTATCTAATAACTTATGGCTATAAATACAAAATCAAGGACCAGGTTTGCTCAGAAGGTGTCTGTTTCAGCAAGTATATGCATGAGTAGGCAAAATGGCAATTAATAGTTAGATGTGAGTTGGGCAAAACAGATATTGCAAATTGTAAATTTAGGTTTAAAATGGTCTATTACTATAGCAAGTAACCTAAATGCTGGCAGTTCTGTCCACTTGTACAACACACTACTTTGGTTAAGCATAAAAGTACCTTGCACTGCAAAACCCCATAGCAAGTTGACGGTGGGAATCTTTCTTGTGTTCTTGCAGATATGAGAATGTTTTTTCGTCTCCACACAGCATTGCATTGCAAAACGACTGTGCTACATCGCATCTCAGACATTGTACATCAAATTCTTCATTTTGTCCACTATCCTAATGATGGATCACAGTGTGTGGTTCAAAACAGTAAAGATAATTAAATATACATAGTTTTTTCCATAAGTTTTTTACTCAGAAGATTTTTATTCAAACTCTTCATTTTCTGACAAATGGAATTGAATAGGTTATCACCACTGTCAGATGCATGTGTGTGCATCCTACAAAGTCCATATATACCAGTATGGCACAAAAGAAAAATCCCAATAAGATTCAAGAGTGATGCGAGTCCCTGATAATTGTGTGCGTATGAATCAGTCATTGTAATTCACTAGTTTGTTTTGCAATATAGCGGTTCTTAATGATCATATATAGGATTCGCATCATGGAACAAGATGGAATATGGAAGTTTGTGACACTGTTCCTTTAAACAAAGGTAGTTCTTTCTTCTTGTCAAAGACCAAATATATATTTCTACGTATAGCCATCTAACTTATCAAATCAGCATCACCCACAACCCAAATTCATTCAAATTTGAGTCACCTAGTGCAGAAAGTTGCATTCTACTGAAATAAGTTCCAGTGCCAAGTATTCCATGAAATTTGTACAACTCATTAGGATCCAATTTAAGTTGGTACAAGTGTGTCTAGATCGCTTCCTTGTAAATAATTTAAGAAATGATCAATAACTCCATTTTGTAATTCTAAAATCGCTTCTTTGTAAACAATTTAAGAAATGGTCAATAACTCATTTTTCGTAATTCTAAAAATGAATACTCAAAATGTAGTAGTACATGATTGTGTCAAAGAGGCAACCCTCACAATGTGTTTGAATGAATGACGTCGGAAAAGGCACTTTTGTGCCAAGGCATTGTCCATGTTGTTGCAGTGCGATTGTGTTGTTTATTCATACTCCTCTACAGTTATGGGTTTCTCACATGCCTCATTAGATTAACTCTTGCATTTTTTGTTATTAGAAAGTATTTCTTGTGCAAAACAAAAAAATCAGAAAATATTTACTATGTATTTACCTTTGTCTAGGTGGTACAGTTGTTTAATGTCTGGTGTATTGTCCTCTTTTAATGACCTGCAATGTGCAAAATGCAATGAATATAAGCGTGTTCCCATTGAAATATTATCATGACCATTTAACTTAAATAAATCAACTGCATAAATATGAGTTGGAAAGATTTTTTTTATAATACATACCACTATTACACAACAACTTATCAACAAAGGCATCTAGAATAAGATATGCAAGCCTTCATTGAGATGGATGGATCCACTTTTACATTTTTATTCCTAGTGCTTGTATTAGTTTAATATTATGCCAACACAAAAAATAATTTCCTTTTCGTTACAGATTGATTAATCACCCATTCAGACCAAATTTCTAGCTACAGTGATCTAGTTTAACTTCATCCACTTGAAACTAGAGGCAGACTATCACATCCCAAGTGACCAAATGATTTACTAGTTCTATCAAGGTGAACCAGAAAATGTATGAATAATTGGTCTTTAGATGTCAAGATAAAGACAAGATTACTGGTAGATACCAGTTTCTTTGTGTGCCAAGGCTTCATCAGTGTTGTTGTAATGTGGCTGTGTTGTACATTTATTATTTATATGCCTCTACAATTATTGGTTTCTCACATGTCTTATTGGATTTTCTCTTGCATTTTTTGCTCAAAGAAAAAAGAACTCAGAAAATATTTCTTTATGTACGTATCCTTTGTCATTTGCCAATGATACAGTAGTTTGGTTTCTTGGATTTTTTTCGTTATCTGCTTTGGGTATGACGCTTGCCAGATGGTCAGATTCATGGCAAAGTCTGCATCTAATGGGGATGTTCTCTCAGTCAATGGGTTATTCCCATTCTGTTCTTCCAATTTCTACGAGAAGTCTGTCTATAAGAAGTTTGTCCAGATCTACATAAATGATAACTTACATTCAATTTTAGCGAAACGCTCCTCAAAAAAGGTCCTATGACCACTACATATTCCCTTCTATAACACAGCATTCCTTAGAAAATACAAAATTAAATATGATCAGAAAAATCTCACATAATCAATGAATGCATTATTAAATACATTCGAAGTTTCTTGACGTTACCATATGTTGGATTGATGTGAACTATACAGGCTATCATAATCTGTTTTACTATAGTGGAGGGAACTGAAAGAATTGGCTTATACAGTGCACTTAAAAAAGCCATTGAATGAGACTTACTTATATTTAGTGGAGAAAATTAGAGCCTGGGACATAATGCTAGGTCGGCCAAGAAAGAATATATAATTGTTTACATAATTACCAGGTTCAAAATCAAGATTCATAAAGGAGGAGGAATGATTTAGAAATACATAATTTCCAAAAAGTTTTGGCAAATTGTATTTATTCCCAATCCATAACTGGATACTTGCAGCAACAAATTCAACATGTAGGCGCCTCGAAAGGGTTTTAACTCTATATATAGCTGTTCTCCGTTTTTAGGGTTTTAATTCTACGCGTAGATGCTCTGGCGTTTTGCAATTTTTTTTCTAAATAAGAGTGAACGAATTCAAAGAATGCAAAGCTCTAACCAGCTATTCAGGCGACAACAAAGAAGAACTGAGCTTGAGCCTAACAAGTTCAGAAGAACCACTCACCCGCTATGCAAAATCGTTGATTGATTTGCCCAAAAAAAATACTGTCATTTCGGTATCTTCCCGCTCCCAGCTCAAGGTGGTGTCTTCGTAATCCAAATTGCTGTTGCTGGTTCATGCAAAATATCCTTGATTTTGTGACTAAAAATACATTGTGTCATTCATTCTAACCCCAAAAGCTTAAAAGTTAACCCAACATCGCAAGTTAGAATAGGAATAATTTAAATACAAACTTGTAACGTGGGAAAAGCATTATATTCTTGTTCGAGAGAGTGTCTCATTTTTTTAAACTAAAAATTTTGTTGAGTAACGTGACCTCTTTTCTTCTAATATTTTAATTAGCTTTATTATATTCCCTAAAATATTAAATTGTGAAAAATAAAACTAAAATCGTAAGATTGTAATGGTAAATTTATATATTCATATTATTTCTATGGATTTTGTTTCTATTTTGAGAAAATGTCTAAATATATCTATATATTGTCAAATGGGGTAATTTTGTGTAAAGTCAAGGTCCTTCCTCATGTCTTATTCTTTATGTTTACACACATTCTTATTTATCTATTTCCTATATCTATATATTGTCAAATGGGGTAATTGTGTGTAAAGTCAAGGTCCTTCCTCATGTCTTATTCTTTATGTTTACACATTCTTATTTATCTATTTCCCGCCTCATCCATATGGACACACATTCTTATTTAAAGGCATGTGTGTCCATGTGATCTATTGTTACATCTTTATATTTAAAGGTATTTGATTGCATTCATTTTAATTGTTAAGGAGCTTCATTTGAATAGCATCCATATTTAGAGAATAACACTTCATTTGATGCAATTAAATAAATTTAGATTTGTACATTCATTTTATGAGTATTTACATGACTAAGATTTGTTGTCTTCGATCTTCAAGCTTAAAATTTTGGAGGTTGACTTAGGAGAACATGTGCCCTTGTAACATACTAACAATCCTCTAAAGGTGTTTTTAAATACATTTAGTATCAAATGTCATAAAAGATAATGGAAGCAAATTCAAATCTAGAAACAAAAGTGTATGGATTGAAAAATCATTTCCACAAGCAAAAATATAACCTCGACTCATGGACTTGACCTCTTACATTGCAAACTAATTGTCTAGACCACAAGGTAATCTACAAACTATCATATCCATCTTTGATCTCAAGGCATAAAATTCAATGTATTAACAAAATTAATCATGTCATTTGAGCACAAAGATGAGAACCTTTATTTTCCAAAAGTGGCATAGTGTGATAGTTAAGGTATGACATGTTGTTGTTCCCATCAAGGTCCAAACCTCATTGGGATTTTATTGTTAAATGTTTATATTGGGGATGAAGTCCCTTGTTTATGACCTCATCGATTCATAACTCCAAGTCAAAAGCGTTCACTCCTTTTTTTTTTAAATTAAAAATGAA